>OX438778.1:2749326-3020985 GCA_949316455.1 Acleris holmiana
AATAATATAAATACATATATTGCGCTGGAAAAATAATAATACATAAATATATAATATAAATGTATAATATATATGAGGATTAGCAAAAAAATATACAGATAAAGCAATCATAATATCAAGATGATAACAATTCTACCTGCTGAGAAATTCGCAAACTTTATTTTTAAAGGAATACTTGTTTGGAGCTTGCTTGATTTTAAGGAGAAGGTCGTTCCAAAGTCGTGCTGCTTGAAAAGCGAAGGAGGTGGACATAAAGCCAGTTCGATGAAGAGAGATAGAGAGTGGGAGATTGTCAGTGGATCGTAGCTGACGATTGTGAGTGGAACCCAGGAATTAAAAAAGATGTTTTAAGTACTCGGGAGATTCGGGGTATGTTCAAGTTTGTACTTTATTTTTGACCAACTGAACTTCATTAAAAGTCTTTAAAGCTTCACTAGCATCTGCCCGCGACTTTATCTGTATACATTACATTATCGTTATTCCCTCGGGAACTTTAAAATTTACTGGGATGAAAAGTAGTGTTCATTTAACATAAAGTGTAATGTATCTCTATTCCAAATTTCATCCCAATCCGTCCAGCCGTACAACCAGCCGCCAACAAGCTAACACCCACAAACCTTCGCATGTATAATATTAATAGAATACGATAGAATAGTAAAAATAGTAAAATTTTAGACTCGATTTTTCCACATATAGAAATCTGGCGACATCGAAAATGGTGTCTATAAATATTCCCAATAAATGTTCAAACAGCGAATAAATTGATTTAGAAACTTCGGACCGTAATTTAATACTTTTGTCTGTGGAAAATGAAAAATGAAAAACCACTCAGCTAGTTCTAAAATATCACGTTTTAATATCGCGTTTCCCGATTATTGAACCTATCCACTCTTTTACCCGCAGTATTTAGAAGTGTTTTAGTGCAATATTGTATGATTATTAACGTTTTTCTATAGCAAAATAAAATAGAGTTTTCACTCCATAAAGGCCCAATACCTCAAATTGACGCTGTAAGGTAGTGTACCGTAATAAGGTTACGATAATCTGTGATCGTAAACTGACGCATGCTAGCTGTCGCATTTATATTTAATTTTTTGAAGTCAAGTTAGGAAATGCGAAAGAATGTAGATTGTGAAGAAATAACAGAGAGTCGCCCATGGGCTGTGATACTGTAAAGACAATATTCAGGTTAATAAAAGATTATTAAACCAAACACCACATGTTTTACAAGAAACCCCCACAATAGCGTCAATTTAGGTAAAATTAAGTAGTAAAGCGATTTTTGTAATAAAAAGCTATGGGGGACTAGCTGAACCTAACCAAGTCGTTATCATACTGTTAAAGGTTTGTAGTTAGAAGAGATCTGAAATCAAAACCGGAAAAAAGGTTTTATCTTACCATACTGAAAGGAAAGTGCGTTTGGGGTTACCTTCGTTTCGTCAAAAAGTTTTTAATCAAATGTTTCCTTTTCCAAATTTTCATTTGCCAACCCGCTTTGTTTTATGTAACCGTAAATATTTCAGGATTTTATAAAAGCTAACCTAACCTAGCAGGGTTCTACCCGATTACCATAAAATAAATTCTGAAAAATTTATATAACATTGGTTTGGCAAATGAATAATTTGGGAAATGATACATTTGCCCAAAAACATTTTGGCCAAACGGCAGGCTCCCAAAAACTATACATCCAAATGCATCAATAACGTTCAAATTTGGACTATCGAGGAATTCTAATAAATTTGCCGGGTTATATTCTCCATGTGTGACTCATAAGTCGTATCTTGTCGCAAAATTTGTAACACGACCAAATTACATATCACGTCAAAATAGTAAACTTTAATATTTCTTGATGGAATAATATGTTCCGTAATAAATTTAACACAGTTATATTATAGCGATAGAAAACAACATGATAAAAGTGAAAAGAAACGTTTGCAACCTTTCAACATTCAGCAAACCTCAGGAAGTTGCTACTTTTGTATTTAAAGAACGATGAATAGCAGAAGTTATCGGGGTCAGCGGTGCTTCCAGCTCGCCGAGGTTTACTCACATAAAGATTTTTAAATCTCAATCTACATCGTTATATTTATTCAGCTCATGAAGGTTTTTAGGGTACCATACCCAAAGGGTGCGTGAACTCTATGACTAGTAATTAATCCTTAATTTCAAATAAGAAATGAAATGAAAAAAAATAGCACACGAATAAACAAATAAATGAGAAATATACATACATAAAAACACGCCTTCATTCCCAGAGCGGGGTAGGCAGAGCTAGAGAAATACCAACAATTCTAAAAAGACGTGTTGATCTGTAACCACATTCTGCACAAGCAGGTTAAGATGTTTTCCTACTCCTGTACTTTTATCTGTCATTTATATAGTCACGAACACTAATATAAGAATATAGATAATATGTCCGCAGAACATTCCGTAGAAAACTCTATCTAGTCTATTCCCCTTAACAGCACTTGTGCTTTTTTGAGCCAAAACGCCTAGCTGCCAAAGCTTACACATAGGTTAATTTGACCAATCAAAATACTGCACAAAATTAATCCACCAATCATAATACACATTGACTGTCAATCGGAACGTTAGGTTCTTTTTGGTATGTAAACTCTTTTACTAATTTAACTCTTTAAAAACATGGTAGCAACCAACCAGAATGCAGCTATATTAAAATCGACCAATCAGGTAAAAGAACTCATTTCTCAAATCATTAGGTGTTTTTTAGTCCCTATTTCACAAGTTAAATCGATTATGCAACTTTTTTTTTAAATATAAAACCTGGCAAGTGCACATCAATTTAAAAACAAAGTTAACCATAGACACATATTTTGTCGTTTTCGAATGTTTCCCGCTCGTTTGTTGTTCTGTGCTTCGTTCGTTCGTATTCTAACCTAGGTATATTAATAAAATTTTGTTAATTTAATTTTGCATTTTATTTGAAACCTAGTCGTAGAAAAATATTGTATGCAACGGTGTATAACTAAGTCAAAAAATACTCGTGGCGTCTTGCTTTACGATGTTCGCCTGCGGCTCACATCGTAACCACACCACTCGTCTTTTTTGACCTCTTTTATACAACTGTTGCATAAACTACTATTAAGTACCAGTGTTTTAGTGACAGGTTGCAAGCCCATCGCCTAACAGTACTACAAGCCTTTATTCCCTTAGTCGCCTCTTACGACATCCACGGGAAGACATGGAGTGGCACTATTCTAACGGCAACCACGCGGGCTGTGAAATATGGTTTTTATAAAACTTAGATTTGGCAAAGAGGTTCTTCCCGCCGCATTTTTTTGTGGTTAAAATTCTAACCTAACCTAAAATATTTAATAAGCCATACTTCGCAGAATATCATATTCGCAAAACATGATATTAGCAAATAGTGGAATTAGGTTATAGAATCGTAGGTAGGTTTAGGTTACGTTAGTTTTACAGCAGGCCCGGAGGGCCAAACCGCCCAGAAATAGGAGCTCCGCGGGAGCGGAGCTCCGTCGACACTGTCTAATTGATGTCTTGTTAATAAAAATGTTTTGAAAATGTCATGTTTTGCGAATATACTATTTAACATACTAATATGTAATGGTTGAAGCACAAATACGTTTTTGCGAAATGAAAGTTTGTAAAACGATATAGTTTGCCAAATAATGATTTGGTTAAAAGTACGGACCCCAAGAAATATACTTAAATAAATAAATAAACAAAATAAGTAACGATGTCAAACGATTCAACAAAATGGGGAGCGATTTGATCTGTCTTAATTATAAGCGAAAATAATTCCACAACCTAATAACCTGTATTGTAAACGAAACTGTGTAAACTTTGGAAAAAAAGAAATAGTACAAGATTACAATGCTGTAAGGTGATCAAATATACATCTCTTTGTAGGCGACTGAACCTTCAAGTGTCAATTGCAATTATAGCGAAAAATAACAAATAATAAAACCGGTTAAGTGTGAGTCCGGTGATGAGATAAACAACAGGGTAGGAAGTAAGATGGCAATTTCTAACATTCATACATAACGTCACGCCTTCATTCCCAGAGTGGGGTAGGCAGAATTACAGAAATACCAACAACTCAAACCTTGTCGATAATAGGGACTATGCATGAAAACTTTAATTGAGATTCATTGATACTATTTAGGAGAAAATGTAAAAAAAACGTATCTAACACACACACACAGTACACTAAGTTTTGACTCGTTTATTAAAATTTTATATAGAATCAAAAATACTTTTTTTTGGCATCCATACATACCATCACGCCTTCATTCCCAGAGTGGGGTAGGCAGAGCTACAGAAATACCAACAACTACAAAAAGAGTTGTTGGTAATTCTGTAACTACATTTTGCACAATCAGGCTAAGATGTTTACCAGTGTATTAGTGAAAGAAGGATGAAGCCCATCGCCTAACAGTGCTAGAAGCCTTCATTCCCATTTTTTTTCGGCATCCACATTTTTTTAATTTAATTATACTGACTAAAACATACTAATTTCTGAAATAAATGCAAATTTCTCTAAAAGGCCTTATATTTTGAACATGAAACAACAGCTGTCATTCCTATCGTCGATTTTGTATAGAGTGACTTTTTAAAGCTTCATATCTTATGAAAAAATAACAGTACAATGACATTTGTTTCGCGTATACAGTTATCCTTCTCTTTCATAGCTCCCAGAGAGTGTAAGATCTTTTTTATTCATGTTCCCTATTACCAGTGCATAAGTGACAGGTTGCAAGCCCATCGCCTAACAGTACTACAACTTCTTTTCCTTAGTCGCCTCTTACGACATCGACGAAAAGACATAGCAATGTCTTAACTGTTCTTTTTGTCCCTATGCGCCTACAGCTCCTCGAAATATATAACCCCCCGAAGGAGAGCGAGGGGTAACTGCTCCCCGAGCGCGCCGGCGTATGTGCGACAGAAGAACGTTTGCGACGGAATTTTTCTTATGTCTTTCCTTAAATCTGTAATGGCTTTTACTTATGCATCTTTTACATATGCTTTTTTTCCTTAACTTACTAAGGGTTTTTAGGGTTCCGTAGTCAAACTAGGAACCCTTATAGTCCGTTTGTCCGTCCGTCCGCAGCCTAGCTCAGAGACTCTTAGTACTAGAAAGCTGTAATTTGGTGAATATACATATCAGTCACGCCAAGAAAGTAGTAAATTAAATGGTTGAAAAAAATATTACACGTAATTTGGTTAACAAATACAAAAAACTGAAAAAAAAGAGCATATAACGAAGTTTAAAGGAAACTATCACGACTAAGTAGACATCATTGGTTCTCGAGATACAGGCGATTAAAATGTTTATACCTACTAAAACTATCTAAGACGGTACCAATTGACTTTAAATAAAAAATTACTTATTACTTGTTGATT
Source organism: Acleris holmiana (assembly GCA_949316455.1). Lineage (NCBI taxonomy): Eukaryota > Metazoa > Arthropoda > Insecta > Lepidoptera > Tortricidae > Acleris > Acleris holmiana. The sequence goes on from OX438778.1 coordinate 2,754,712, forward strand.
TTTATGTTTGTAGTACTTAACAGCTTCGGAACCCTACACTGAGCATGGTCCGACATGCTCTTGCCCGGTTTTTTAACTGTACAGTCGGCTTTGTAAGTACCTGCACACGTTAACGCCGTTAATAGATAGAATTTAAAAACAATTGACACCACATTAAACATGGCGTTTTTAGGGTTCCGTAGCCAAATGGCAAAAAACGGAACCCTTATAGATTCGTCATGTCTGTCCGTCTGTCCGTCCGTATGTCACAGCCACTTTATTCCGTAACTATAAGAGCTATACTGTGGAAACTTGGTAAGTAGATGTATTCGGTGAACCGCATTAAGATTTTCATACAAAATTAGAAAAAAAACAATAAATTTTTGGGGTTCCCCATACTTAGAACTGAAACTTTTCATCAAACTCATACGTGTGGGGTATCTATGGATAGGTATTCAAAAATGATATTGAGGTTTCTATTATAATTTTTTTCTAAACTGAATAGTTTGCGCGAGAGACGCTTCCAAAGTGGAAAAATGTGTGTCCCCCCCCCCGTAACTTCTAAAATAAGGGAATGATAAATGTAAAAATAATATATGATGTACATTACCATGCAAACTTCCACCGAAAATTGGTTTGAACGAGATCTAGTAAGTAGTTTTTTTTTTAATACGTCATAAAAACATTGATCAAAGCTACAACGAACTTTTATATTATGTTACTTGCTGCTACGGAACCCTTCATGGGCGAGTCCGACTCGCACTTGGCCGCTTTTTTTATAAATACCTCGGAAAACCACTAACAGCCAGATACATGTTTACATTTGAGGATGTTTCCCCGGAGCGCGCGGTGGACGGCAGGGCAGGCTAGGGCTGGGCATACAACCTCCACCGCCGACATTTTCGTTTCGAAAATATTGTCTATGGACTACTTTTTAACCCCCGACGCAAAAAGAGGGGTGTTATAAGTTTGACGTGTAATTGTGTGTGTGTGTGTGTCTGTCTGTGGCACCGTAGCTCTTAAACGGATGAACCGATTTGAATGCGGTTTTTTTTAAATGAAAGCAGTTTTTCTAGCGGTGGTTCTTAGACATGTTTTATGAAAATCAGTTCAGCCGTTTTTGAGATATAGAGCTTTTAGGGGGTTAAAAGTCCTTAAAATAACGGCGATACCTACTTTCAGAGCTGATATTTCTTAAACGGTCCAACCAATTTTTATTTATGTTCTAACTCCCAAACCTTGTTGTGGTCTATTTGTGGATTACAGTGACGGGTTGAGAGTAAAAATGATAGCGCTATTAACTTGTAATTTTTACATGTTTTTGATAAAACTATTATAATTTAAAATTTGTTTTTCTCGCAGTCGAAGTGAAAAATAGTGTTTAACTCGAGGCTAAAAAGCCATAATGACACTCGAACTTCATCAAAACTTAACAGTCGATTTTCGCTTTTAATACATATGTAATTAAATTCCCGCCATTTAACCGTATCGCAACATGTAACGTTACTGTAGTGTAAAATGTTATTAGAACCATCTATAGAAATTTAAATCTTATCACATACCAAAAGAATACAAATTTCGACTTTATTAAAATTACACTTACATCTTTTTACTTCGTGGGACGGGAACAATTACAATGAAAGTACCAACAAAATTAACTAAAAAGCGTCAATACGAATTGTAGTACAATCTCAATCTTAACACATATCATTAAAGTGCAAATTAACATTAACGTAGTTGTGACTTATGTCGTTCCGGTTTGCGAGTTAGCACCACTTAGCTATACTCCGGTTATACCGCGTCAGAAGCAATATATAACGAAAGCGCTACGGGCTACGAGCTACGACGTAGATCCTCTACGATAGTGCTACGAACTATGTACCGTTCGCGTAGTCTTGGCTCACTTTGCAAGATTCCTAAATCTCGTACAAAATGGACTTTGCAGGAGGTCCACTAGTGCAAGGTAAGATAAGATGATTTATTTCTTACTGTTACAGAGGAATGAGAAGTTTATGGTGAAATTAAATACGTAATGAAAAATTATCCTTAGATGAAGCCAAACAGGCGTAAATTTTGTTCAGGGTCTCGATTCGGGTAACCCATCATTTTATGGAACTTCATTTCATCGATTGTATCATTACATCGAATTTTATTTCATCGCACGCTATTTTGGGAAACCATGATGTATTCAGGATAATTTAAAGATTAATGGTGGTTTAGTGGTGGTAGGACCCTGTGCAGGGTCCGTCCGGATCGCTACGATCATCTTATTCATTAACCACCCGCCAAGCAACAGTGTTCGCAATGTTGTGTTTCGGTGTGGGGATAAGACAACCGGTGAAATTACTAGCATAGAGGCCTTCCATCTTAGTCCTCAGGGTTGGCAACGCATTTGAGGTCTTAGGATTATAGTCTTGAGAATTCAAAATTATGTCTATGGGTCTCAGATTCCACTCACCATCAGGCCTGAGTGCTCGTGTGCCTTCTCTTTAATATAAAAAAAATACATAGGTTAGATTAGGTTAGAATTTGACTACCAAAATAAATGAAATCATGCGGCGAGAAATACCAATGATAATTCTGCGAAATAATACATTCGTTGAAAGGTGTTTTTATGAAATAATAGGTTATCCCTATACCACTTTGCCTTTAACCATATCCTTACAATACTGCTATTTGCTTAAAAGTTAAAACATACATAGCGTAAAGAACAATATGCAAACCAAACTGAAAATGCCTCTCGTAGTTAGTCACATGTTTGGTACCCATTCTAACAATAGTATATTGTGCACCAAGGGGAGATAGAAGAGGATTGCTAAAAGGCGGAGGGCTTTTAATGACTAGAGTTTGTTATCTTACTGCCCGTGATACACACAATGTATTTCATCACATTTGCGACGAAACAAAAATATATATGAGACTATTGATTAAATGGCACTCAACACGCTCAATGAAATTGACAATTTTTTTCAAGAAAGACTTCCACAGATAATCTGCGTTTCATTTTCAAACTAGACAGGCCACCCTGCCAGATTTTAACGATTTTCAAAATTTAATGAAAATAATTGCAAATGTACCAATGTGCAATTAAAGTACCGTATAAGTTTAATATACAGTAAAATTGATTTGCAGCTAAGCTTTGAAGATAGGAAGTAAACCTTGGCTGATTTTAAACCTCCATAGTCCAATACTTACGATACTGGGTTCTATATTTAAAAAATTAACTCATAACTCCCTCGGGAGTTATAAAAATCCATTACTTCCCCGGAATGTAAATCGGCTGTAACTAATTTATAAGCCTGCGTGTAATAACAACTTTTGCAAGCAAGTGTGATGGAATATAGTTTTACTGGCATCATCTAATATTTTAAAGAAAACATTATCTAAAGTTATTAACAGCTTAATCACCCTAGAATGAAGACATTAAACATTCTAGCCAGGGTCGCTTACCCCCACAATAAAGCAGCCCTTAACCCAAACGACATTTATCTAACCACCAATTACCTTAAGCTATTTAATTACTTCCACCATATATCGTATAATTATTACATACTAGCGACCCGCCAGCGGCTTCGCCCGCTGCATTTTTTTTAATAAAAAGTATCTTATGTTACTTCTAGTACCTCCCAGAATATGTGTACAAAGTTTCATGATTATTCGTCAAGTACTTTTTGCGTGAAAGCATCAAACATCCACGCTTTCACATTTATAATATTAAGTAAAGATAGTAAGGATTATAAAACGATTCGGCCATGTTCGTGCATCTTCGGAAATATAAAGGTGTTTTTTTAAACCGTTCACGTTAATAAGTGTTGTTGAAACGTTGACTATACGGAAACAAGTCAAAAACGATATCGATCTTACCGTGTAGAATCTCAGCCTTGCAATGTGTCTGCTTTCTACAATGGTCAAGTTAACAAAACTTACCGTATCGTATGTTGCATACATTTGCATTAAATGTGCTTATGAAATAAATAAATCACAGGGCAGTATCACAGAAATTGTAGTCCCAAACTAAGCTCTAGGCTTGTACTATGGGTACTAGACAACGATAAACTTACTTACTATAGAGAAACATATACCTAAATACATAGAAATAAATCCAAGATTGAGGATCAAATACTCGAGCTCATCACAAAAATATTTGGCCCTACCGGGATTTCAACCCAGGACCCCTAGCTTCGAAGGCAGGGTGACTACCAACTAGGCTAGCGTGACGTTGTTACGCCCTTCTGTCTAAATAAATTCCCAAAAACATGTATGTTTGCTCTTATTCCCCGTAAATTAGGCGCGTAAACATTATTGTAATAAACTTTGACAGCTACAATTACAAATTTATTTACTTTATACATTTTGCCCTTGACTGTGCATGCTGATAAGACTCTAACACAAATTACAACTGTATGCACATATAGTTAGGGTACAAATTAATTTAACTACGTATACACAACGTTGAAACATTGCCCGAGATACACAGATGGACAGCCGTATTTTCTACCGATAACATCTCAGCATCCAATTCCTACAAGGTAAAATGTATTTAAACTCAGCCAGTTATAGCTCAAATTGCTACGTTTTGGCCTGCGAGGGTAGAAGCTGAAACGCTTAGATGTTTTGTTTAATTATTATGGAAATAAGTTTTATTCATACGGTAATTAAAGTAATTTAAACTGTGAGTAGGCTATAGAAATAAATAATTTCACTGCTTCGCTGTGAAGTTAACATTTTGCGGTAAATCGTTTACTTTGAGGTTTACCATTAATTTAATTGGAGTTGGTCAAAATGTGTCATAAATTTATAAAAGAAGTGTCAGTCAATTAATCGGCGTCTCTGGCGACCACCGACAAGGATCCTTTTTTGCTCAACGACTGAGCATTGCAGTGCAGCGGGGTAATGCTGCGAGCGGGTTACTCTCAAAATTCCTTTTTCGCAAAAGGACCATCTCAGCTAGATGACATAAGAGTAAAATACACAGTCAGCAAAGAGTCAATTCAGCTGAATGACATGAAAGTAGAATACGCAGTCAGCAAAGTGTCAATTTAGCAGGACGTCACAGAATTGAAATGAACAAGTAGCCAAACGTTTGGAAATATAAATAGTCCGTATGATTAGAATACCTAATTAACCGAAAGTAAAATTAGTTGATTGACATGAACATAGAAGGGGTTATTAGCAAAACGTCTGGAAATTAAAATAGTCCATATATTATTTAGAATATTTAATTCGTCGAAAGCAAAATTAGTTGACTGTCATGACCACAATACGAGTGCCAGGATTTAAATAATAGATAATAATTGATTGTGTGGAAAGGAGTTGGAAATTATCAAGTGTCAATCAACACTTGCCATTTAAAGATCCAGACGTTTTGCGAACGGGCTATTTGGCGTTCATGTCTATTTAGTAATTAAGACATTTTGAGATACAAACGTTTCACTACCGGGCCATTCAGCTTTTATGTCTATTAATTAATAAAGACATTTCTAAGATAAAGACGTTTCGCTACTAGTGTATTTTTAATTGTAACATTCTAAGATCCAGACGTTTTGCTAAAGATACATTTAGCGTTCATGTCTACATAGCAGCAAAGACATTACACAATCCAGACGTTTGAGCTATATTGTCATTTGGCGAAAAGGGAATTTTAAGAGTAACCCCTGCGAGCGTCCTCGGCACGATGCCGCACGTGGGTGCAATGGAGGGTTTTATTTTATAAGTTAGTTCTAATTAATATGTAATTTTTTAAATGTGTTTTGTTTAAATAAATTTATTCTTTAACGCGTTAAATGTGTCACCAAAATATTTTTTGTTAAAAATGTCAAAGAATGAACTTTTATTATAACTCCGAAGAATTGCTGGTAATGCAACACTGGTTTTATTTTAATTATTTTACCTATCTACTTCGACGATGTATACAGCGTGTAAATTTCATACGGGCATATTTTTTAACAACAGATAATATACACACTAATTAACGTAGATACTTGTGTAACAGCAACATCAGTTGTGTTAAAAAAATTCTTACTAATGAATTCAGCAAGCAATGTATCACTCATTGCGCCAGTTACATTAAAACATCCAAGTCATATCATTAATTACGGCTCGCCATTAGTTTACTGCACTAATAAATGTCAAAAAATTAAGATCACTAATTAATTTCGTTTTAAGTTAAATTATTGTTTAATCGTGGCGGTTCACTCGCTTGGAACAGGTTCAAACAGCCACACAATTAACTGCCCATTAAAGACGGAAGTGAGAAAATATAGAAAGAGATGAATATAGATTTTACATAAGAATCTCACGTGCACGACCAAGACAGTTTCTCTCTGTTTATCTTCATTGGTCACTCAGCTGTGTGGGCGATTGTACTTATTTTCCACATGTCGTCCTTGCACTTGGATACAAGCAATACATTGACGACTGATCTCAAACTTCATACATTGCTCCTAAGACAAACATAAAAAAAATAACTACGCTTCAATAATAATTGTTACCAACAAAATATCTTTCTCACATGATTTGTATGATCGTTAATTGTATACAATACTTAATAAAGAAAATTAATATGAATATATTCTTATAAATAGTACTCACGAGGGCGGGATCCCTCCGACGAACACGTCAGAGTTGGTGGTGAACTTGCCGAACGCGAACTCCTTGCCGCGCGACGTCGCTCCGCGCGACACGCCATCTACCGCTAGCGTCGTGTGCTCGTCGCGCCGCGCCACCTAGCGGAGAAGCTCGTTATTAGATCGTTAAGTTAAGGACCCTGGGCTGGGATTCTACACGGTAATAACGATATCGTATTTGACGTGTTTCCGTATTGTCAACGTTTTGATAACTCTTATGTCATTTACAATAATGGCGACTGTGACATAAACGATACCAAAACACGTCAAACGCGATATCGTTATAACTCAGTTGAATAGAGGCCCTGTGTGGTTGCCGGGTTAGAATAGTGCCACTCCATGCCTGCCCGTGCATGTCGTAAGAGACGACAAAGGAAATAGGGGCTTGTAGTACTGTTAGGCGATGGGCTTGCAACCTGTCACTAATATACTGGTAAATATCTTAGCCTATTTGTGCAAAATGTGGTTACAGAATCAACAAGTAATTTTACAGATGTGGGTATTTCTGTAGCTCTGTCTAACCCGCTCTGGGATTGAAGGCGTAATGTTATATATGTACATTAAGAGCCTGTTTCACAATCCACAAGTAAATTTATCCGTCAAGTAAAGATCTCGTTGACTATTTTTCAAGTTCAAGAACGGGAAAGGGCTAAATACATTTGACAAACATGCTTTACTTGGTGATTGTGAAACAGGCGGTAAATCAAGGGACAATCTCACACATCTTGACTAGGGATGTTACGATCACGAAGCGGTGCATCATTTTGTATCTGTAATCGTAATAGTTGCGATTAATAACGAAGCGATTTATCGTAATAAGGATAGTCACGATTATCATTAGGAAAAAAAACGAAACAATCTTAATCGGAACGCAATTAATTTCCTGGCCTAAATACAACATTCCAAAGCAAAAAATACAACTCCCAAACAACACTTTGGAAACAAACTTTTTTTTTTGATAATCGTAATGCATCGATTATCGTAATAAATATCGATAAATATCGTAATCTTAATGGCCGAATCGTTGCCTCCCTAATATTGATCTAGTCCCAAACTAAACTCCAAACTTGTGCTATGACTTTTAGGCAACGATTCTATACATCTATTTTTAATAATCATAACTAAATAAGTACAAATTTCCAAGGGTCTGAAACCGAATATTTGCCCATACCGCTGCCCCTGTCGATGCTACAACACTTCCAAGTGGCGACTACGACATTTAGATATTGATAGTCAGACATCGGAATTTTGGGAGCGAATTTGCTAGAGAGGCAAGGAGTTCCTATATCGATATTATCGATAAACTAACTTATCGATGCTATTTAGATACTAGTGATCGCTCCCAGCTTCGTATATTTTTGTAAGTATTATCGTGAAGGCCATAATTGATTTCTTGTTTTTTTGGAAAATTGGTGTAACTTACTTTAAGTTACACCAATACTATAAAAAATAAGAATTCACTCTTCAACCGAAGAGTAGACGTTCGATTTATGGATTTTCGTTTTGCACCTATAACCTCCATAAAAATTTAAAAGTCTTTTGGCCGTATAAAATCGTTTGGTCCGATAATTTGGAGCAAACCTTATAGTTTATTTTAACAATACCTAGAAAATGGAACGGTCATTCCTAAATAGATACACACTGAAGAAAAACGCGATTACGAAAATCCATTTAAAATAAATAAGAAGAGGACTAAGTTATTATTTTGTTTCAGAGCTTATTTTATTTAAATAAATATATGTCTACAAAAGAAACTTGGAGCAATCACTAGCATAAGGGAAAATCATCGATAAGTGAGTCTATCGATACAGGAACTCCCTATGTCTATTCAATTTCGCTCTCAATATTCCGACATTTGTTGACAATTTGCCAATAGACAGGAGCAAACATCGAATAACGACTATAAAATATATGAATGTTAATATTTTACGTGCTCATTTTGAAATGTTTATTATTTAACATATAATACAAAGGATAAGGAAGCCAACTAAGCTCACTAGAACCTCTTTATCACTAAGGTAACAGAGTTGCCGAGTGGTTGCTAGGTAAGAATAGTGGCACTCCATGTCTTCCTGTGGATATCATTGTTAGAGGCGATTAAGGGAATAAAGGCTTGTAGTACTGTTAGGCGATGGGGTTACAACCTGTCACTAATACACTAGTAAACTTCTTGGTCTGATTGTGCAAAATGTGGTTACAGAATTATATATAAGTCTTTATAGAGCTGTATTGGTATTTCTATAGCCTTGCCTACCCAAGTCTGGGAATGAAGGCGTGATGTTACTTATGTTTTATTTAACTCTGCTTAAAAGATGATGAACTCAACTTTGCTCACTAGAACCTCTTTGACACTAGGGTAACAGAGTTTACGGTACATCTTTCTCCACACGTAGAAATCCAACACAAATCGATTTGCATCTTAAAGCGATTCAGATCTCAAACACGATCAACTAGAGCACACTGACCTCACTGGAGCCACGTCAGCGTCATTGATTGTCACAATACATACAAACGAACCAACACAAGCTGCAAGTGCTTCTACACATTCACACAAGTTTGTATGCTGTTAGTCCGTTGACAAGTTAGTTTACACAAGCAAGTACAAATTACTGCTAATTATAAATTCCTATTATGTTAGTAATTCGACTACTATATATTATTATTTTTTATGTAACGTGTAGTAAGTGGTAAGTGTAAGGTGTGTAAGGTAAGTGGAATCTGAGACCCATAGACATTTGAATTCTCAAGACTAACACCTCAAATGCGTTGCCAACCCTGAGGACTAAGATGGAATGCCTCTATGCTGGTAATTTCATATTTCTTAATATACAGAGCCCGGAATTTTCGTAGCAATTTTTTTGTGTCATAGGGACTTCTCTAGGTTATACATATGTATATCAATGAATACAGAATACATTTTTTTTAAATACGATTACGAGTAGAAGTAAACAACATGCAGTCTTATCGCGAATGAGCGATCTCTTCGGGTCAAGATAAAATTATGACTATCTATTTATTTTACACATAAACTAATGATGAAACACTTGTGAGCGCTAAATCTGACTTTCAAATTGAAATTGATAAATGTCAAAACACTGAACAGAACTGATTAAATGTAAAATTGTTAACTATTAACGTTTCATTGCAAATCTCTAATTAACATTTTCAGCCACTCAAAAGTTATATAAAAGAGATCGCTCTTTGGCGATAAGACCTTCTGTTGTTTACCTTTACTTTTAATCTTCATTGATATGTTGTGTTGTGTTCTTTAATGTATCGATAAAATCATGTATATCGGAAGTCGATTAACGAGAAGTCCCTATGACACATAAAAATTGCTACGAAAATTCCGGGCTCTGTTAATAATGTACATACTAAAGCAAAACTCGGCGTTTTTTTTTTAAATAACTTTTCCATTTCGTCACAATAATTAGTCATAATTATAGATACATTAATTTTAGTGATGAAATGGAAAAGTTAAAGTTTTTTTATGAAAACCGCCCAACTACTATATTTTTACTGATATAGCTGAATAAGATTATGTGAATAAACACAAAAAAGGGAGATGATCGCAATAACTGAGTTTATAGTCAAGTTTGTCAAGGTCGAGTCAAGGTTGTCTGGTAGAGATCGCTATTTAGAGGTAAGACCGCCTGTTGTACACCTATGATTTCAATGTACTGTTCCGTGTTCTGTTTATATTTGGTGTTAAATAAAGAGTATTTGTATCATATTTGATAAAATCTGAGTTGGTGGGGTTTCGAACTAAAATACAACCTATAAAGATTTATTACTTTTTTTAATTTAGCTCTATAGAACTAAATCCGGACGTGGTGTACGTATCTCGGCTGATATAAAAAAGGTGATGTAAGAATTAAATTATATAAAAAAAAAGTAAACCACTATTATTATTTCTTACTATAGAACACTAGCCGTCCGGGCCCGGCAATGCCTGGGTGTATTTTTTCCAGACAAACCTTATCCTGATAATTACAAACACTACAAAAAAACGGTCGAGCCATTCTCAAGTTACGGGGTGACCAAGGGAAACAGGGATTCAATTTTGTATACAGAGAAAAACCTCGAAAATTCAATGTTTAATATAAAACTGTTGGCTTGGCAACCCTAACACAGTAGCCACAGTAACAGAAACTTGGGCACAGTGAGGTGTAAGCCTGTACAGCGCCTCTATTCCACTTGGTAAAATGTTGCCTTTGACATTTTATCGTATTGTTTTGAACTCAGCCGCCATTACTGTCAAGTGAATAAGAGCTATCCAAAAGTTGACAATACGGAAACATTTCGTCACTGAGAGCATTCGGCATCGAATATTCAAGTGGTGTGGTTCACCGGTCTTATCCCCACACTGAAACTCAACAATGCGAACACTGTTGCTTGGCGGGTGATTAATGGATAAGATGGTGGTAGTGGTCCGGACGGACCCTGCACGCACAGCGTCCTACCACCACTAAAATATAGCATAGAGGCATTCTTTGTTAGTCTTAAGGGTTGGCAAAGCATTTGCAATATTAGTATTGTTAGTTTTGAGAATTCAAAGGTCCTATGCAGCCGTCATACTAAAAAAGGCGGCTAACTGCAGAGTAATAGTATAAGCATTTTCAGTTTAATATGGTTACTAATAGAGTATAAAATGCTTCGACCACCATACTGCAGTTAGCCGCCTTTTGGTATTACGGCAGTATGGGTCTTAAATCCCACTTACTCGTCGATTATGCGCTGTATATCTTACAATCACCAGCCATCTGGGGGCTGGTTGGACTATAGTAGAAGTTAATGTTAAAGGCCACAGTTTCACTTACTTGTAACTTATGCCAGTGTCCATCGTTCAAATTACTCCCAACGGTTATAATCTGGGCGCCACCGCCCAAATTATACCTCAACCGAACCGCTCCATTCACCATCTTCAGCTCGAAAAAGTCATATGTGCCCCCATCATCAGTGTACAACAGCAGACCGTTGGGCTGGTCAGTTTTGAACTCAAGTTCCAGTGAGCCGTTCAGGGCCGCGTTCCATTTGCGGAACTGGGAGTATGGGTTCTGCTTGTCGAGGACGAAGGCCTGGTTGTGGTTGAAGACGAGTGGCAACAGGCAGAGCAGGAGGCAGCGCATAGTGAGGGCTGGCATGCTAGCGCCTTCTCCGTTTCATTGCGCGATTTCTGTGAAGAAAATAAAGCCTATAAGATTTTATATAGATACCTAGGACCGTCTTATATAGACTGTGACTATATCTGGGGACCTAATATGGTCGTGTCGCGGATAAACGTGGATAACACATCTGTCACTTTCTGACCAGTATGTCAGTGCGAGAGTGACGGAAACGTTATCCACGATTATCCACATCGATAAACACGACCATGTTAGGGCCCCAGACGTCAAAACTGAACAAGGTCAAAGATACTGTGGCGACCTAACGACATCTAGTGACAACTTGTGACAACCAACTCGACAGCGCCACCAGCGTCAGACAGCGCAACTAAATCTGACAGTGCGCTACATCGCGCTAACGAAGTTTCTTCAGTCGGTTGACTATATACAACTTCCAACTTCATCCAAATGGACTTCGGTCCCCAGGCATAATACCCGCCTGGAGAGATATCTCTCTGTTATCTTCTCTCTTACTACAATACATACATAAATAACATCCACGCCTTCGTTCCCAGAATGGGATAGACAGAGATACAGAAATACCAAAAACTCTAAAAATACTTGTTGATAACTCTGTAACCACATTTTACACAGACAGGCTAAGATGTGGACCAGTGTACTAGTGACAGGTCGCCTCACAATACTACAAGCCTTTAATCCCTTAGTTGCTTCGTACGACGTCCACGGAAAGACATAGAGTGGCGGCAACCACACGTTATTTTCTCAGATAAAAGCATCATTGATGGACAATGCTCTAGTAATGAACATTAACATTTTTAGGGTTCCGTTTCCGAAGGGTCCAGCCTAAATATAAAGAGCTGTATCTTTTGAACCGTAAGAGACAGCGCATTGATTTTACTCCAAAACATACTCGTTTGTTATTACAGCTGATTTCCTAACGTTATAAAATAAAGGGGACCGCTTTAAAAACACAACAAGTACTAAAAAAAGTTCAAGTGTGAGATGGGCTCGCACTGATTCGGATCGAAATTGAATTCAAAATTGAACCTAATAATACACACTGTGTGGTGGTACGGAACCCTCGGTGCGTGAGTCCGACTCGCACGTGACCTGTTTTTATTGATACCACAATTTACTTGTGAAAGTATTTATTGTGCTTTCGAGAAAAACACCTTAGCTGGGCCTCTATTCAACTGCGTTATAACGATATCGTTTTTGACCTGTTTCCGTATTGTCAACGTTTTGATAAGTCTTATGTCTTTTACAATAATGGTGACTGTGACATAAACGATGCTTAAACGTGTCAAACACAAAATCGTTTTAACGCACCTGAATACTTAGAGGCCCTGCATTTTTAAAAAACAAACGACGTGCTTTTTTAAAAATGAAATACCTCTTAGCCTGTTAGTGCAAAATGTGGTTACAGAAATATCAGTAAGTCTTTAGAGTTGTTGGTATTTCTGTAGCTCTGCCTACCCCACTCTGGGAATGAAGGCGTGATGTTATGTATGTATGTATTTTACCAGTCTTGGACTAAATAACGAAACATAAATATTATTATAAAATTACCCAATCCTCCTCGTAAATGTGTATCTCGTTTGCCCCAATTAGGTTTCAAAAGGTTGGATAACCTAACCCCTCAATAACATTGGCCACAAATGCCAACCATTCGACCATTAATGTTATCTCTGCCCTAATGGTAATCTTCAGTCAGACGAAAGCAGCCCGCGGCGCGGCACATAAAGCCACCGCAAATGACGAGAAACGTCTCGAATAGCCCGAGGTTCGGAACAAACGTAGCTCCCGAGATATCTTAGCTCTCGGACTTTGACAGTCATTTGTAGTATTTATTGACGATTTAGAAATGTAATAGTAAAAGTATATCTAAATATATAAGAAGAAACTGACTAAGTCACTGACTGACTGACATATCAACACATAGCCCAAACTGCTGGGTCTAGAGATGCCACATTTGGCACGTAGCTTCCTTATGAGGTCTAGAGAAGCACTGAGAAAGGATTTTTGGCAATTCATCTTCTAAGGGGGTGAAACGGGGGTCCAAAGTTTTTATGGAGAAATAAGACCGCTGGACCTGGAGACTTTAAATGTGCAGGGAATATTCCTGGGATATATTAGGGGTACACTAAAAAGGGATTTTTGAAAATTCATACTCTAAGGGGGTGAAACGGGGTTCCAAAGTTTGTATGGGGAAACAAGACCGCTGGACCTGGAGACTTCTAATGTGCAGGGAATATTCTTCGGTTATACTAGGGGTGCACTAAAATGGGATTTTTGAAAATTCCTCCCTTAAGGCTACTGCGGGAAACTAATTCAACGCGTACGAAGTCGCGGGTGACCTACAGTAGTGTAAGTATATAATAGTTCGGAAATTCAAAGTGTGTATCAGCAGGGAAAAATGATTTGTCGCTTTTAACGACGACACGTTGGCCTAGTTAGTAGTGACCCTGCCTTCGAAGCTAGCGGTCCCGGGTTCAAATCCCGGTAAGGGCAGATATTTGTGTGATGAGCACGAGTATTTGTTCCCGAGCCTTGGATGTTATATTTAAGTATATATTTTTCTAGTATATAAAAGTAAGTTTATCATTGTCTAGTACCCATAGTACAAGCCTAGAGCTTAGTTTGGGACTAGGTCAATCTGCGTGACATTGTCCTGTGATGTATATATTTATTTATTTAATAAAATTGTGATTGTTGTGCATAGTTGTTTTGATTCCATACAAGCCTGACAAGACGTTTGATACATCAACAATACAATATCTACAATACAAAACAAATACTCATTATTCATTTTTCACATCATTGATTATATCATCATACATCTTTGAGAGCTGAATCAAACTGTTAATTATCATAAAACTTCTTGCGTGTGAATTATTTATCCGTTTCGGAGCTACTATGCCATAGACCGACACACAGATACAAAGATACATTAATATGTTCGATTGTTGCGTAGGGGCTTGGTAACAATCGCAATTTATTTATTTTTAGTGGTGCCAGGACCCTGACCAGATTCTGTCCGGATCGCTACCACCATCCTATCCATCAACCACCTGCGAAGCAACCGTATTCGCATTGTTGTGTTCCGGTGTGGGGATAAGACAACCGGTGAAATTACTAGCATAGAGGCCTTCCATCTTAGTCCTCAGGGCTAGTAACGCATCTCGTTTTCTTCATAACTCTAAGCAGTCATTTTATTTATTTCCCTTTGTAAAAAAAATGAAATATAATAAAAGTATCCGTAGATCTCGTGATACTGTGGTTGGAAATGCTGACTCGCGAATGTAGAGTGGCATGGAGATCGACCAAATGTGTTCTATCTACATCTCTGCGGGTTTTGGACGGGAAATGTTTTGCTCTGTAACTTTAACCATACATCGACGCTTGAAAGGCGAAATGGGATAAGCGACATTTTTTGTGATATTGAGTTACATATATCTTTCATATCAGTAGATTTTTCTGATTTGAACGATGTATGTAACTCAATATCACAAAAAATGTCGCTTATCCCATTTCGCCTTTCAAGCTTCGACATATAAGTTGGTACTTAGAAGTTTTTGATGAGGAGACAGTCGTATAAAAATTAACACAGTTACGGAGAAGGCTCAAGGTTTGTATGGAAAATGTGCAGCTAAAAAAGGCGTCGGTAATTTGCAATTTTTAAAAATGAGAGCCAACCAAGAGAGATTTTGTCTTAGTTGACATAAAATTAAATAGTCATGATATTAGTTATATCAACCAAAGGTGATAAGTACCAACAGCTAGTTCTTTAGTGATTCAACTAACATCTTAGTTGATGTATCTCACGTCTTGTCAGGCTCGTATGGGATCAAGATGCTTATGCACAACGCAATCTCGTTAAAAGCGACCAAGTTTTCTTTTCAGTGTATGTCAGTACGATTGATCGAATACTGCCCACTTTAGTCCTTTGTCACTTTAACTTATGTGTGAATACTGCACTAATCAGTCACAGACGTTAATGCATGAAGGTACAAAAAAAAAGTTGAATTACTATAATCCCAACTCTATTGACGACACGTTGGCCTAGTTGGGAGTGACCCTGCCTCCGAAGTCAGCGGTCCTGGGTTCAAATCCCGGTAAGGGCAGATATTTGTGTGATGAGCGCGAATATTTGTTCCAAACATCCAAGACTCAGGACAAATATTCTCGCTCATCACACAAATATCTGCCCTTACCAGGATTTGAACCCAGGACCGCTGGCCTCGGAGGCAGGGACACTCCCAACTAGGCCACCGTGTCGTCAAATTGTCAACATTTTTTAATTCATATTTGAGCCCAAGATAGCATTAAAATCTTCTAGAACTCTGAATCCAGACTTAAACTGCAAGATAAGCTGTAAGGAGCTGCATTCAGCCGTCGCCGGTAAAAGCCTCTCGGGTAAAGTAGCGCGGACTGCCAAATGCACGGGCTAAATACAGATGTAGCCTTGAATAGATGCCGAGGCTGAATGATAGCCTGACATTTAAATTTTGTAAAGTAATATATATTTAACCTCGATTCAGAGTCACTTTATTAATTTATTTATAGTACGTTTTGATACAAGTGCGGAAAGTATGTCATTTTACACGAGCGCCAAGGTGTCTTGGCCCGAGCTGCAAGCGAGGGACAAGACTCGGGACGAGTTAAAATGACAGTTCCGCACGTGTATCAAACGACGTTCTTTAATACATTTGCGAAAAAATATCAATGAAACAAAAATAAATCAGTATTAAAACTATTAGAAGAGACAATTTTACTTTTATAATTTTATAAAATGGCAACGGTTGCGACCATTCAGCCACATAAAAAATATGTCACCTATATTTAAAAATCAAAAAGTATAATTCCTATTAACCAGCGGTAATGCATAAAGGTGGAATCACATTACGCCGTGCTGGGCTGGGCCCGGTTTCGGCATGGTGTAATGTGAATCCACCTTAATACCCAACAATCCGATCATTCGTAATACTAATTCAGATTCAGCCATCTTGATGAGAGCTGTGTTTTTTTAAAATATTACCCAGATAAATTTTGTGTGTATGTATGTTTGTATTTATGTAATTTTAATATTTTAAATTATATTAGGTACCTATGTATAGTTTCAATGCTAAATGACGTAATCAAAAAGTGGTTCAACATGAAAACTCTTTGGTTGGATGCACGGCTTGGAAGATGAAACAAAATTATAAAAAAAATGGAAAAGTAAAACGCACTAGTGCGAAATATCCACCTTTACCCACGTTATACACCTACGAAAAGTACCACTTTTTGAGCAACTGTGTTAAAAAATACTTTTTGCACAAAAAGACGAAGTTTATGATTCTTATGACGTGTTGTTTCAAATATGAAAATATATTGACATAGGTATGCATCGTAAACTTTTTATTTAGAGCCAGGGTTGTTCATCTTTGAATTAAGGTAACAACTTTTAACTGAAACTTAAATGGTACGCTTTACTGGCTGTATCTAATTAGGTCACTAAACATTTTAGTTGTAAATTTCTGATACGTTATCTAACAATTAATACATTTATATTGGTAATTGCTAATAATTTTGAACTATTTTCTGTGATAAGCGTTTGATAAGATTATTGAAAATAGTTTTAAAGATTTTTTTTATTACGTTCAATTAATTTTTGAATTTTAAATACAAGCTAGACACAATTGTATTGAGCGAACGCGAGGCGTCTTTTAAAATCTGATCCGACAACGTCACAGTTTTTAGTTTTTCATAATGATTGAAGACAAATTGAGTGAAATTCTTAAATGGCTTTACGTCATAACGTTATTCATTATTAAGTTTAGTTCAGTCTATGAACTTTAAAAAACCGAACTTTAATTTTATGGCACACTATATATTATTATAGACCCAAAATAAACTATCATCATGACAAAATATTACAGTTGAGAATAACATTATGTTTTCACTTCAATAAGGAAAAAAGAACATGTGAGACGTTGTTTTCACAGCTTTTGTAACACGGCTCTTAAAAACACACGTATGCCAATGTAAGACAGAAAATATAAACCTATCTTGCA
Organism: Acleris holmiana; assembly: GCA_949316455.1. Taxonomy (NCBI): domain Eukaryota; kingdom Metazoa; phylum Arthropoda; class Insecta; order Lepidoptera; family Tortricidae; genus Acleris; species Acleris holmiana. The sequence continues at coordinate 2,772,499 of OX438778.1, forward strand.
GGTGAGAAGCTTCTAAGCTCCGCCTCGTAAGCAGCTTTCGCTAGTTAATTAAACTTTAAGCTCATACGGTGTGCGCTAACTAAAATCACGTCTAGATTTTGTTTAGTATAATGAACATGTTAGTCGCAGGAATTTACTGAATGCAACAGAGAAAGACTAGTACATCTAGGGAAGTAACGCGATAACTAACGAGAGTATTAAAATGACTCAAGTTTGTTATGCTCTTACTGCCCGTGATACACATAATATTTTTCATCGCATTTGCAAGAAAACACTTTTAAAAAAAATACTATTTAAGAAAACAATTAAAAAATGAATGGCACTTTTCTTCTTCTTTTTCTTTTTTAATTAATGGCGGTCCACACAGTGATTTCGCCAATGTCAAGTGAATAGAGTAAATCAGTAAACAGAATAAATCAAAAGTAAAAGCCGGGCATTTTTCAATCGGCCATCTTCCCTCCCCGAAGGTTACCGGAACAAAACCCGAATGGCACTCGACTCGCTAAATGAGATTGACAACATGTCAACTCAACTTTTTTCAATGTAGTCTTCCACAGATAAAGCTAAGAACTGCCATTAGTTTTCAAACTTGACAGGCCATTTTTTGGTTAGGCAAACGATCACACAGGCCACCTGATGGTAAGTGGAAACTGTGACCCATAGACATTCTCATTCACAAGACTGCAATCCTAAGACTGCAAACGCGTTGCCAACCCTGAGGACTAAGATGGAATGCCTCTATGCTACTCGTAGTTATTTCACCGGCTGTCTTATCCCCAAACTGGAACACAACAATGCGAACACTGCTGTTTGGCGGTAGGTTAATGGATAAGATGGTGGTAGCGATCCGGACGGACCTGCAGAAGGTCCTACCACCCGCACCATATATACCCATATTTTACCGATTTTCAATATAAAATGTAATAACAATTATTGCAAATGTCTCTGAAATAATAGTAATATAAAATTATAATGCATTTAAATGTACTGTATAAGTTGTATATACTGTAAAATTGGTTTGTAACCAAGTTTTGAATATAGGAAATAAACCTTGGCTGATTTTACACCTCCTGAGTCTGAAATGATGTACTGGTGGGTTATATATTTTAAAACTAAACCCATAACTCCTTTGGGAGGTAAAAAGGCCACAACTGCCCTATACGCCTGCGTGTTAAAACACCCTTTCCGAGCATGTGTGATAAAATATTTATTTATTTTTTCCAATTTATTAAAATGTATGCCTTTGTCGTGTGGGTGCCGGCTTAAAATAGTGCTACCCCATGTCTTCCCGTAGATGTCGTAAGAGGCGACTAAGGGAATAAAGGCTTGTAGTACTGTTAGGCGATGGGCTTGCAACCTGTCACTAATAAACTGGTCCACATCTTATCCTGTCTGTGCGAAATATGTTTACAGAATTATCAACAAGTCTTTTTAGAGCAGTTGGTATTTCTGTAGCTCTGCCTACCCCACTCTGGGAATGAAGGCGTGATAAAGGCGTGGTATGTATTAAAAATTGTGGAAAATGATGACATACTCTAACTCGGAATAAATGGATTTGAAATGGCTGAGTGCGTGAGAACCGTGTTCGTATCAGATACACCCGAAGCGGTGGTGCGGAATGCAACACAGGCCTTATCCCGACGAGCGGGGTTGTGTGTAGGGAATGCAAATAACCGGTTAATAACCGAATTTAGTATGCAAAAGACAGTTAATAACCGGTTTTAACCGGTTATTTGCATTCCCTAGTTGTGTGTGCAACAAGGCGAAGCACGCTTTGAGCTGCTCCTCTAATTTACTGTGAAGTTATAAATAAAATATCATAGGACAATGTCACACAAATTGACCTAGTCCTAAACTAAGCTCTGAGCTTGTACTATGGGTACTGGGCAACTAAAAACTTACTTATATTGAGAAAACATCCAAGATTTAGGAATAAATTGCTCGTGCTCATCACAATCTGCCCTTACCGGAATTTGAACACGGGACCGCTAGCTTCGTAGGCAGGGTCACTACCAACTAGGCCAACGTGTCGTTATGTAGTTCATTGCGGTACCACAAACACTTGATCTTGAGACTCAGTTACAAATGCTCTCCACGAAACAAATATTGTTTTTAGGGTTCCGTAGTCAAACTAGAAACCCTTACAGTTTCGCCATGTCCGTCCTTCCGTCCGTCCGCAGCCTAGCGCAGTGACTTTTATTACTAGAAAGCTGCAATTTGGCATGAATATGCATTATGTCACGCCAACAAAAGGGGAACGATGAAAGGTATTTTTTTTTTTTTTAGGGTAGAGTAGGGTAGGTTTTTACGTGTAGGGAACACGTAACTTGGAGATGTATTTTCTCTCTAGACTCAAGTGTCCCCCGTACCCCCCCTCCCCTACAACCAAAACCACAAATACTACAAATCAGAAAAAAAAACTTAAATGAAAGAGCATACCTATTACGAATTTTAAAGGAAAACTATCACGACTAAGCAGACATCATTGGTTCTTGAGATACAGCGATTAAAGTTTTTATACCTACAAAAATCATGAAAGACGGCACCAATTGACTTTAAAGAGAAAATTAGTTATTACTTGTTAATTTTTATGTTTGTAGTACTTAACGGCTTTGGAACCCTACACTGAGCATGGTCCAACATGCTTTTGCCAGGTTTATTTCTTGTAACACCTTGTATATATGATACAAGTCAGGTTTTAAAATCTTCTTTTTCTTACACATTCAAACAAAGTTTAAAATTGTTTGTGAAAAATAATATTAAAATAAAAAGCCCATTCTTATTGAAACGTTAAAAACGCAAACACTTCAAACCCTCAAATCCAAAAGCCGCGTCAGCGATCGCGAGCTTTTTCCGTCTTCATTAAAATATTTTTTTGCGTTATTTCTCACCCCACGTCTACCACGGCGCAGTCACGCCTCCGGCAGTTTGGGAAGTTGGCAACGGTTCGAGCCGGTTTTTACCGGTTCCAGCCGGTTTTTGCGAAATGCTGATTTGAAGTACTCTCGTTCTCAAACTTGGAGGCGGTTAATCTTTTACCTAATTTAGGGAGGCTTAAAATGTGTTGGGTTTCATTTAACTTTTCGTTGTTTTTTTGCCATCGTTAATACTAATATGCACTTCTTACAAGCTGTTACCTGGTTTTGGTAATCTAGAAATAATATATTTATCAATACATCACGCCTTCAGCACAATAGTGACCTAATTCAGAAATTTAAAATTTCGAGTTAGGTCTCTACAGTAATAAATTTATGACTTGAAGTTTGAAAGCTGATATTTTGAATTGGGTCTCTATTGTTCTGAAGGTGCGAAATATGCTATAAATATCCACATCTTCCGTTGGATGTCTCCTACGACATCGACTTAGGGAATAAGGATTAATGAAGGGTCCACGGAAAGAACATATCGTCACTTTTTTTTGAAAATGACTTTTGAATCTCAAAATGTAGAGGACGAAATGAACTATTACCTACTACTCAGTTTAGAATATAAATCTTCATATTTATTGTATTTTTTCACTCCTAAAAAAACCTCTACACAAAAATTACGTACAAAATGTCATGGTTCCTAACTTTCAGATCGCGATATCTCAAAAAGTTACTAATGTGACTAGACATGTTCTTTCCGTCGCCCCTTCTTGTAGTACTGAGGCGATGGGCTAGCAACCTGTCACTAATACCTACACTAGTAAACTTCTTGGCCTGATTTTGCAAAATTTGGTAACAGAATTGAACAAGTATGTTTAGAGATGTTCGTATTTCCGTAGCTGCCTTCCCCACTCCGGGAATGAAGGCGTGATGTTATGTATGTATTTTGAGGCAACAATTATATGCAGAAAGATTTAAGTTACATTCAAACCACATCGTTTCATAGTAATTCAAATATCAAACTACCTTTAATTGCACTGAACTCTTATGCGAAATGCTAAATGATATATACAATATTTAATTTATATGTTAAAACTAAAACTTGAAATCCTATATAACACTAAATACATATTAAAACCGAAGAAGAAATAAGCAGACTTTTTTACGCAGAACTCCACCTTGTTTTTCTTTTATTAAAAACGACGATTCAAAGAAAATGTTAACGACGGATCCTTTTGCGTTGCGATTTTTTGCTGAAGCCGGTTTTATTTTGTAAATGGATATTTTCCATTTAAAATAACCGCGCATTTTCTGAAAAACGTAGCAGAGTAGAAGTATAATCTACAAATTGCGTAGAATAATGTATAATTAACACTTAAGGGAATAATCGACAGACAATAAATACAGAAAACAAATCCTTATATTAACACTAGCGACCCGCCAGCGGCTTCGCCCGCTGCATTTTTTTTCTTTCATTTCTTTTAGGGGTATGAAATTCCCCCCAATTTGCCAATTCTCAGACCTACCCGATATGCATACAAAATTTCATAAGAATCGGTCGAGCCGTTTCGGAGGAGTATGGGAACGAACATTGTGACACGGGATGTTCATATGTTAGACTAGCGACCCGCCAGCGGTTTCGCCCCTGCAAATTTTTTTTCAATCATGTCACTTAGGGGTATGAAAAATAAATGTTGGCCGATTCTTAGAACTACCCGATATGCACACAGAATTTCATAAGAATCGGTCGAGCCGTTTCGGAGGAGTATTGGAACGAACATTGTGACACGAGAATTTTATATATTACACCATAAGTTTATTTAAAGTTCATTTTAAAAGGAGCCGTTATTGGTGTTAGTTTTTCATCTGTACTCGTTGACACGAATACACCCAAGTATTTCGTGCAATTCTAGTATATGACTGCAGCAAAAATACTCGTAAATACCTTACAGCTTGCCGCGGAAAGTTGTAACAAGGCAATAAAAACCAGACGCACTCGGTTACTCGTAACATATCTGGAAACACGTCGTAGAAAGTAAGCGCAAGTGTGTGCTGTTACTAACTTTTTTTTATGTTTAGGAGAAGGCACACGAGCACTCAGGCCACCTGATGGTAAGTGGAATCTGAGACCCATAGACATTTGAATTCTCAAGATTATAATGCTAAGACCTAAAATGCGTCGCCAACCCTGAGGACTAAGATGGAATGCCTCTATGCTAGTAATTTCACCGGTTGGCTTATCCCCACACCGGAACACAACAATGCGAACACTGTTGCTTGGCGGGTGGTTAATGTAACTTAGCAAGCTCATCGCTCACTTGGTCTTTTATTTCGCCAGACGTTGGTGCTTGGCTCATAGGCATTATGAGAGGTTAGGTGCCTTGCACCATGTTATGTAAAAATCAAGAATTAGACAGACCTGACCGAACAAGTTTTTCCCGCGACTGCGTCTGCTGAAAAGAACGTCGTTTACCGCTATAACACATATAACAGTCCAATCTTTCAGGATAAGAACTCAAGGTATACCCATACGAAATTTCTTTAAACCTTAAATTGGCAAAAATTAAAAAGTCGTGAATTCAAACCCTATTTGATTTCGAACCAGCATAAAAAAATATCAATCCAAAAAAAACAAAAAGTGAGCATTATGGTATGTGTACTGTGGTGCACTCTGCCAAATTAAGGTTTAAAATCGGTATAGCGGTTTATCCGTGAAAGCGTAACAAGCATAGCGTAACAGACAGAGTTACTTTCACATTTATAATAATAGATATAGATACGACTCTTAGAAAGATTTATCCACGCGTTATGAACAATATTAATTAAATTACAAGACCCAGGGTGCCTGTTTTTCGATGTTAATGATTTCATTACACTGTCTTCAATTATCTCATCCGACTATTTACATATTTACGCATTTAACAAAACGCCTGTATCAACGGGCTTATAGTATTTTGTTATTTTTGTTTCTTTTGATTTAATATTGTATTTGAGTTTTATATAATTTCCTGGACACACTTATCTAACGATTAAGAGAACAAAACAGAATCCAAAGAGTAGAAGAGAAAAGGCGCATCACTATGACGACTATCACTAAAATGGGATTTTAGAAAATTCATCCGTTAAGGCTACTGCGGGAAACTAATTCAACGCATACAAAGTCGCGGGTGACCTACAGTAGTGTAAGTATATAATAGTTCGGAAATTCAAAGTGTGTATCAGCAGGGAAAAATGATTTGTCGCTTCTAACGACGACACGTTGGCCTAGTTAGTAGTGACCCTGCCTTGGAAGCTAGCGGTCCCGGGTTCAAATCTTGGTAAGGGCAGATATTTGTGGGATGAGCACGAGTATTTGTCCCTGATTCTTGAATATTTTCTATGTATTTAAGTATATATTTCTCTATGTAAGTATGTTTATCGTTGTCTAGTACTCATAGTACAAGCCTAGAGCTTAGTTTGGGACTAGGGCAATTTATGTGACACTGTCCCGTCGTATTTATTCATTTAATTCGCTAAAAAAAGATTTCGGGAATGCTCAAATATGGTACGTATTCCTTTTTTTAGATAAGGTGCCAGAGCAATATTTTGCACTTTATTTTTACACCATTTTGTGGCTAAAACAAATTGGAATAAAGCTCCAATATGCTGATCTTTGCCTGAAAACTATCATAAACTTAATACATACATGTAGAATGTATATTATGCTTTCGCGTGCATCCATCCAGGCGAACATATTACTTCCCCCCGATCGCCCGCCGCTACAAAGGACCGATATATTAATAAATATTATTTGGATGCCCGGGAAAGGTTGGCGAGCCCTGCTAACGTGTGTTTGGTAATTTGTTAATGTTGGCGTGTTATGAAATATTGGTTGTTGATTTATTAGAAAATAACATATTAAAAGCAAAAAATTAAGCTGTTTCGTACATATTGAACATGATGCCTGAACGTTAGTTAAATAATTTCTGATTTTTTTTTTTTTAAATATAAGCTCTTTAAAGTTAGGACGGACGGATGGAAGGACAGCGTATAGGTATATTAATAGGGTACAGTTGGGCTTCCTTCGGATACGGAACCTAAAATAAAAATAGTTAAAGTTTGGTTTGAGGTTCGTTTTAGCTTGTTTTTGGAAGACTATTTGTTTAAGTAATATAAACTGTAAAAAAGATAATTTTCAAAACGAGTTGTTTTCAATAAGAGGGAAACGTTAATTGAAATGTCAATTAACGTTATCCTTTGAGCCTTTGAAAGCAAACGATCTTGCATTTTCTATTACGATACAAAAAAATAGGAATTATAATTAGCCTCGGGCGGCCATTGTTTCCAACGTATATAAATGAATAAAGAAACCTCGTTGCTACGTGCTTTGTATAATACAGCCGGGTTATTAACTTATTTCGCCGGTGAGCTCGTCGGCGAAACTTGAGATCGTGACTTAACCAGGGCCTCTATTCAGGTGCGTTAAAACGATATCGTGTTTGACACGTTTAAGAATCGTTTATGTCATTTACTAAATGACATAAGAGTTATCAAAACGTTGACAATACGGAAACAGGACAAAAACGATATCGTTATAACGCAGTTGAATAGAGGCCCAGGCAGGGTATCTATTCTACGACGTTTAAACTATACTGCGTATGACGTGCTTTAGTATCGTTTTTAACTCGGCCGTCATTAATATACGTTAGCCTAGTTGGGAGTGAGCCTGCGTCCGAAGCCAGCGGTCCTGGGTTCAAATCCCGCTAAGGGCAGATATTTGTGTGATGAGCGCGAAAATTTGTTCCTGAGTCATGGATGTTTTCTATGTATTTAAGTATGTATTTCTCTATATAAGTATGTTTGTTATGTGCAAAAGGTGGTTACAAAATTATCAACATGTCTTTTTAGAGTTGTTGGTATTTCTGTAGCTCTGCCTACCTCACTCTGGGAATGAAGGCGTGATGTTATGTATGTATGTATGTAAGTATGTTTATCGTTGTCTAGTACCTACCCATAGTACAAGCCTAGAGCTTAGTTTGGGACTAGGTCAATTTGTGTGAGAGTGTCCTCAGATATTTGTTCGCTAATATTTATGTCAAGTACATAACGTACCTTCGGTAGAACAAGGGCGCAATTGCCCCTTTAGTCACATTGTAGATTGTGCCCTTTGTTCTAGTGGACAAGGGCATAATTGCCCCTTTAGTCACATTGTACATTGTGCCCTTTGTTCTAGTGGACAAGGGCATAATTGCCCCTTTAGTCACATTGTAGATTGTGCCCTTTGTTCTAGTGAACAAGGGCATAATTGCCCCTTTAGTCACATTGTAGATTGTGCCCTTTGTTCTAGTGGACAAGGGCATAATTGCCCCTTTAGTCACATTGTAGATTGTGCCCTTTGTTCTAGTGGACAAGGGCATAATTGCCCCTTTAGTCACATTGTAGATTGTGCCCTTTGTTCTAGTGGACAAGGGCATAATTGCCCCTTTAGTCACATTGTACATTGTGCCCTTTGTTCTAGTGGACAAGGGCGCAATTGCCCCTTTAGTCACATTGTATATTATGCCCTTGTTTTACCGAAGGTGCGATAAGAGATTTCAAAAATTGGACAATACGGAAACACGTCAATGGCTCAGTCCAGTGCATACTCAAACTTTATAAAAACTGGGCAAGAGCATGTCGGACCATGCTAAGTGTAGGGTTCCGAAGCCGTTAAGTACTGCAAACACAAAATCAACAAGTAATAACTAATTTTGTAATTAAAGTCAATTGGTATCTTATATCACACAGCTTTAGCTTTGTTAACTTTGCTACTCTTAGAGTCATCTGAACGGTGCCGTCATAGATGATTTTAGTAGGTATAAACACTTTAATCGCCTGTATCTCAAGAACCAATAATGTCTACTTAGTCGTGATGGTTTTCCTATAAAATTCGTTATATGCGCTTTCATTTATGATGTTTTTCAGATTTTTAGTATTTGTAGTCGGATTACTTAATCGAAAAACTACTTTTACAAACCCGTAATATTTTTGAAAGATCTATCCAAAGACACCGCACACTATAGGGTAGACGAGAAAAAAATACATCCCCACGTCACGTGTAGGGGAGGTACCCTAAAAAATATTTTTTTTTTAAATTTTATTGTACTACTTTGTTAGCGTGATTAATATTCATATTCATGCCAAATTACAGCTTTCTAGTAGTAAGAGTCTCTGCGCTAGGCTGCGGACGGACGGACGGACATGGCGAAACTATAAGGGTTCCTAGTTTGACTACGGAACCCTAACAAAGCGTATGCTTTCAAACGTTGCTTGCACTTTTTTTTGAGGTGTACTGTCTTTTGAATGAGTATAGATAATCTTTATTTACTGCCACAACAATATAACCCTGTTATAATGACCCCCTATAAAACCTCTTTATCCATCTTCATTATTTTGTATGTCTTTGCCAATCACGGAACTATGGCAGTCCTAGACCTTTGGAAGGCGTACATGGAGCCGAAGTCAACTCGCAGAGGCCCTTTTGACAACTTAAGTTTAGTAAAGTGGTGGGACACCAACCGGCGATGGTCACTGAGTTCACACTATAGACATATGCTCCCACGGACAACCACTTAGTGTAGAAGGGTTTAAGATGAGACTCCGAATCAGTTAGATATTTTTTCACGGTAGGTTTTTACATACATATACTTAAACATAACATCACGCCTTTATTCCCAGAGTGGGTTAGGCAGAGCTACAGAATTACCAACAACTCTAAAAACTTGATAATTCTGTAACCACATTTAGCAAATTCATGCTAACCACCACGCTATGTTTACCAGTCTCTTAGTGACAGTTTGCAAGCCCATCGCCTAACAGTACCACAAGTCCTTATTCCGTTAGTCACCTCTTACGACATCCACGGGAATACATGGAGTGGCACTATTCTAACCCGGCAACCACACGGGTTTTTATGTATAATTAAGTCTGGTCTATAACTCGTACGGGAGTTACAGAAAAGTCACATATAATAAACTAGTATTACATATTTAAAGGCACCGGTTGCAGCACCGGTAAAGCTATAAATAAACTCGGGTCCCGCAAACACCGGAAACCAATAGAATCCATTTTGTCGCGTTACGCCGGCGACATACAGTAATAACTTCCGTTCAGCTCAAAATGGCTGCACTTACGTTGAAATGTCATAGTAAGTTTTCACTTGAGGTAAGAAAGACAAAGTATTTGTACAACTATATTTATTTACTTATTTAATTTCCTAGCAGCTAATGTTTTTGACCTGGATGGGTGGTTCTTTGGTTCCACGTAAAGGCTGAATGGATTGCCCGATTCTGACAAAGTTTGGATGTTTGTTAATAAATCAAGCTTCAACCACCGAACGGATCGAGATAAAACTTTGCACACATATAGGTTAGATCCTGGAATAGGACATAGACTACTTTTTATTTCGAAAATTTGGATGGTGCCTGAGGGAATAGCGATAAACGACTTCTACGCGGACGTTGTCACGGGAAATAACTAGTAATATTATAAATGTGAAAGTAACTCTGTATGTCGTCTGTCTGTTTGTTACCTATTCACGCTTCAACTGCTGCATCGATTTAGATGAAATTCGGTATGGAGATAGTTTGAGACCCGGAAAAGGACATAGGACAGTTTTTATCATGGAAAATTGTAATATTCCCGAGGGAGCAGCGATACACGACTTCTATGCGGACGGAGTTGCGGGCAAAGCTAGTTTAAATAAATATTAAAGCAATGGAACCCTAACAATTCATAACCGCCGCATATGTAGAATCACCCTCATAATTCACAGCGTATCTCGCAGCATGTATCACAGCCACCGCACGCATATCAGCAGACATTTGAGCGGCGACCTGTTGTATGGGGTGATTTAGCCACCCCGCTTCCGCTGTGACCGCTGAAGATATGAGGGCGGGCGATTCATCAAAATTATACCGTGAAATTTTGCAGTCAGAGTGGGTTAATAATTTAGGATTATTATGGGGGGGGTGAAAAAGGACTAAATGAAGATACCGAGTGTAAAACTAAAGAGAAAAACCGGGCAAGAGCATCGCGGACCATGCTCAGTGTAGGGTTCCAAAGCTGTTAAGTAGGTAGTACAAACGTAAAAATCCACAAGTAATAACTAATTTTCTATTTAAAGTCATTTGAAAATTTTCCATTGAAAATAAGCGCTTTAAAGCTTAATATTTCATAAACGGATCACTTGATCGATAAACTGTTTTAAACCCGTAATATTTTTGAAAGACCTATCCACGTTACATGTAGGGGAAAACCCAAAAAAAAAATGTTTTCAAGATTTTATTTTACCACTTTGTTGACGTAACTATTATGTATATTCTGTAACTCGGTGTGTCTGTTTGTGGCATCGTATCTTCCAAACGGATGTATCGATTTAAATGCGGTGTTTTTTAAAAGAACGCTAATTGAATGGGAATGGATTTTAGCTGAGTTTCGTAAATACTAAACTATAACACACACACGCACGCACGCGCACACACACACACACCAACACACACACACACACACACAAACACACACACACACACACACACACACGCACATTTGCACACACGCACGCATGAACACACAAACTTTCGCATTTATAATATCGGCGATAAGATCGATCGGCGAGGAGTTTATTCGTTAGAAACATGCAAAAATACAAATCTATCCTCTTTATTATATTAGTATAGACGTGCGTAACAATTCTACGTTTTCAGATCTCCTTTTGAAGAGGCCAGTTAAGTAGCTTTTGATACTGACTGTTTTTTTAACCATTAACATGAATTTATATAAGTAGCCAATGCCAATGGGGCCCTTCGTTCTCTGTTCCCTGACGCATATTTGTCCTAGATTTGGTTCATAAACTCCGTACTAGTCAGTAGCCCAAAATTATGAGGCCCTCGGTGGATTAACAAATTAGGACGAGGGCATCGCGGGCGCAGTATTGCTTACGTAAAGACATATTCAAATATACAAACAGTTCATTTTTATTTTATGTACAACTTTAATATTTCGGAACGACATAGCGGTGGTACAGTACGTCACACCTTTTTATTGACATCGATTTATACATATACCCTCTCACTCTTGGGACATGAGTACATATTTGCTATCGCCAAACCGGGCTTACGTTTTATTATACACGTGTCATACACACTCTTATAAACAAAAGTTGTCTCTCCTGTGATCAATAGATAAGAGCTTGTGTGCATGTTATGTTTTTATATGATAGGTCAAAAGCAGTCCTGGCGGTGTTTTTACGGGAATGGGCTTAGCCAGAACATTAGGCCTTAATAATGTTTACTTTCGGTGTGTCCACAGGAAAGACGGTAATCTAAATCTGTGTTTGACCCACACAAGCTTCTGCCTGCGACCTCATCCACATAGATATCTATAATCCAAAACCAGGCAAGAGGATGTCGGATCATGCTCAGTATAGGGTTCCGAAGCCGTTAAGTACTACAAACATAAAAATCAACAAGTAATACCGTAAACTCGGGTTACTTTAGCCCTAGGGGTAACATTAACTCTATTAACAGGAACTATAAAAAAATTTTTTTTACATTTATTGTACCGCTTTGCTGGCGTGACTAATATGCATATTCATGCCAAATTACAGCTTTGTAGTACTAAGAGTCTCTGCGCTAGGCTGCGGACGGACGGACGGGCGGACGGACATGGCGAAACTATAAGGGTTCCTAGTTTGACTACAGAACCCTAATAAAAAATAGCGTGTGTTAATCCGGGGTATAAGCTATCTTCATTCCAAATTTCATGCAAATACGTCTAGCCATTGCAGCGTAAAGGGTATCAAACTATGGCTTTTGACGTAGAGACCTCGTCGTGTTGTTCTCCTAGACTTATTATTTTTAGTTTAATGTTATAAGCCCTACATTTGTATTGATTTTATTTGTGCAAGCTTTAATAATTATTATTTATTACTTTATTAAGTACTTGTAATGTAACTTACTTTTAAGTATTTCTGTACTTTATGTTTGAAAAAATTACCTTCTGCTGGAGTTTCATGGCGCTTCTTCTCCGCAATGATGGTCTTATCTGAAGCGCTAGTAAATTCACTTCATATTACCGACGTTTAAAAGAGCCCCATGGGGGCCTATTTACTGAATAAACATTTTGATTTTGATACGAACACACACATGCAATTTCACATACAATATTAGTACAAACGAAGACACTGTTAACTAAGCAGCCATATACTTTAATGCGTGGTCATAAGGTTTACTTTCGTTTGTAAATGTACAATTAACAGTGACTTCGATTGTACGATAGAAGACATTAATAAAAAACATTATGTGCGTAAAAATTTCGCCCTTTGAAGAAGCCTATTTAGTAGCTTTTGAAACTGACTGTTTTTTAACCACTAGCACGAAACGTTTATTTAGGTATTTAGGTAGCCAATGCTAGTTCCGTTCGTTGTCTGTTTCCAGACGCATATTTGTCCTAGATTTGGTTCACAAACTCCGTCCTATTAGTCCGTAGCCCAAAATTATGAGACCCTGGGGGGGTCTGGTGGATTAAACGACCTGCAAACAAATTAGGACGAGGGCATCGCGGGCGCAGTATTGCTTACGTAATTTAGATCAAGACATTTTGAAAGGAAATTTGGCTGGTTTATGGTTACGTATTTTTATGTCAAGGAGAAGGCACGCAGTCCACTGATGGTAAGTGGGATCTGAGAACATTACACATTTAGGTACATTCAGATGGAATAAAGACTACTTTTCTATCAAACTATTCGATTAAATACGAGGTTGAGAAAGTAAAGGCACGAAATGCGTTGCCAACCCTAAATGTTATCACCACATGGAATACAATTCAATGCGAACACTGCTGCTTCCAAGGAATGTTTCCTTTCATCGTGTGAGTATCGCGTAATGTACTAAGTTCATACCGTATCACACACAGACAAAAAAATAACACTTGAAAAAAGAAAAGAGACGATTTGTACTTAGTACAAATTATTGAGAAAACAGTCTTCCCAACTCAGCAACATTGTGCTTGCTATATATATATTTATGTCTATTTATAAAATCCTCTGCTTCTCTTAAGATGAAAAAAATATCTATGTCAGAAAAGTCCAGTGTCATTTATTCATAGTTTTATGAAAGGTGAATAAATCACAATATGGTTTACATACACTCACACATAACATCACGCCTTTATTCCCAAAGTGGGTTAGGCAGAGCTACAGAAATACCAACAACTCAGACTTATTGATAATTCTGTAACCATATTTTGCACAAGTAGGCTAAGATATTAACCATTATATTAGTGACTGGTTGCAAGCCCATCGCCTAACAAGCCTTGTTCATGAATCAGAAAAAGGATGAGTGAATTTATTTTACATATATTTGTAATAATTATGACGCCCCGTTGACCACAGTGGACATTGAAAGAACGTTTAGTAATTTAAATTGAAAATTTCTATCTAGAAGGCAATCTTTACTAAGAACAAATATGGAAAAAACATAATCAAAAATCATTACTTTATTCTTATATATTAAATTTTATAGATAATAAATAACATTTATTAATGTTGACTGAAACATTAATATTTTTTTTGTCGCAGTCGTATATTTTGCTACGTACACACGTATGCTTATCATAACGAGTAGACACCCTCCTTAAAGCTAGGCTACACTTGACTCTAACATAAATTGTGTTACGAATCTTTTAACCGAAAAATTATCTTCATAACCACGCAAATTTTTTGAAACTCCTATCCAACGACACCTTTCACCCATTTGCTAGTCCTTTACCTCAAAAGCATAAATTTACAGTAGCGATTCATCGATTCCCATTTCACCTCGATAGTGTATTCACCATGAGGTAGATAAGGAAAAAAAACCAACCCCACTTTACGTGTTACAAGAAAAAAATACCACTTTATCGGCATAATAAATAAATAAATATCACGGAACACTGTCACACAAATTTACCTAGTCCCAAACTAAGCTCTAGGGTTGTACTATGGGTACTAGACAACGATAAAGTTACTTAGATAGAGAAATTAAATACTTAAATACATAGAAAACATCCAAGACTCAGGAACAAATACTCGTACTCATCACACAAATATCTGCTCTTACCGGGATTTGAACCCGGGACAGCCGGCTTCGGAGGCAGGGTCACTCCCAACTAGGCCAACGAGTCGTCAAAAAATGTACATTCATGCTAAATAACATCTTTCTAGTACTAAGAGCCTCTTAGCTAAGCTGTGGACGGACGGGCGGGCATGGCGAAACTTTAAGGGTTCCTAGTTAGACTACTGTACACTAAAAAGGAAATCTATTTTTGAGATGCATTATATTTTTAAGAGCTATTGAGTAATAGTATAGTCAATTTATATGCGATGTCAAAAGTTAAATAAAAAGGTAACTTCAGTTAAAAGATCAACGAAGTAAATGTACTTTAACACGTCAGTATTTCTGTCACGCATTAACTCGTAGTTTTTCATTTATCGCCGACCAAAAACCTAACCTCTCGTAATTCCCAAACGAGTAAAACAAAAGAAGTACAGAACCATAGACACGTACCCCGACTCACGTAGCGTGCTACAAATTTATAATATTCCGGTGGTAAATTCTCCGAACTAATATTTACTAAGTATATTTCTAGGATTTGTGCGACAGTGGCGCCGCGTGCGAGCGCAGATCTAAATTTGTGCCGCCATATTTGTGTATTCGGCGGGAATCTAGAGTAATGGCGGCTGTAGCAGCCGCATATTTCACTCAGCGGTTAATCTCATAAGTTTTTCCGGACGAACGGACAAATAATGAAGCCGATTTAGCTTGTTATGAGTTTTGTTGCATTATTTTTATGAATGCCCTTGTTAAGGGTTTCTTGATGACCACTACCATATGCTTCTTACGTTTCTTATCGTATTTTATTGCGGTTGAAAGAACGCATCAAGTAGTACTACTCGGTGCATTTCTATTTCTATATGTATTGGACATTTTTCACATGGTACTTGAACATACGTTTTTAAATGCTAGTCTAAGGAAATGAGTTTTTTTCACTATTGTTCAATTTGGTCGTTTTCGTCGTTTATTAATCCATTGTAAAGCCATTAAAAGATCAAAGATCAATCTTAAGTCTAGTCTGCTTAGGTCTATCGATAAACTTATCTTTATCTTAAGTGTCAAAACGCGAAAACAGCTTTACCATAGTAATGGATTTTACCACTTTCTTGATCGTTAAAGCACTTGGGTTCCCGTAACAGAATCCAGATGCTGTGGAAGAAACCAATTAAATTGGCGTATGTCTGGCAAAACGGAATTGTGGCAGAGTAAATGTTCGCTACAAACCTTATTGAATAAACTAAAACACCTAAAAATGCTTAATCTTTTAATTCACTAAAGAAAAATAAATACGACACGAGTTTTAAAAAAGGCAAGCCGAATTCACTTCGGCAAATCGTTTAAATTTTTACTTCCCGTCGTAATATTTACAATTCTGGGTTTATAAAGACAAAGGGAATATTAGGCATTAATTATTACAGACGTTAATTCCTCTTCAAGGGTTGTATTATCGATGTCGCATTCCGTTTCTACAAAGGGCCTCTGGCAATACGGTAGCTCGGTTAATTAGGGAACGATGTCATAGATTGGAGATAATAATACTCAATGTTACTGTCGCTGAAGTTGTATATTACGACTTTAGCCTTTAGGGAACCAAATGTTATCGAGTAAAACGTTTATCCCACCAACTTTTTTTTATTTTTTTCGGAAAATACTTTAAACACGATATATTTTTAACCTAGTAGAATAGAGGCCCAGGCATGGGGGTTACCATGACAACTAAGCAACAGTTTACGGTGAGAGAAAGAGACAGAGCCGCCGCAGTGCTTATAAACATTGATTGCAAACCAGCATTCAGTCTGAAATGCAAACGTGTTACTTACATTGGCGGAATGATTAAAGGAAAAACTCCACAATGGAGTTCGTAAAGTACATTATGCGGAATGTAAATGATATTTCTGTAAAAGGATGTTAAACCGAGTAATACTTCCTGTAATCAGTCTGCGAATGCATTTCCCGTGTTCCGCCGACGCCGCGACATTTCTTTAATTCAAATACATTATTGTGGAACATCGTACCTCGTTTTTCTGTTCCAGTGTAATAAACGATCTCGTTTGAAAATTGTAAGAGGCAAACTTTCTCTAACGCTGGAAGGTAATTGATATAATATTTTTGAGCCTTCTTAGAGTTTTACTTTCGTCTGAGTAAACGGCGTCTTAGGAATAAAGTGGCATTTCTTTTTATTAAACACTCCTTAAAAGTATCTTATTGTTATGTTGAAATACTGTGCTGTGTTTTGTTAAATATTTAGTAAACCTGATAAAGTTTTCATAACCTTTAATAATACTCGACGTATGTAAATTCATTAAATTCTTTGAATTCATATCTATTTTAAAAATACCAAATTTTTAACGGTGCAATCTAACGAACGATGGAATCGGTTCGGATGCGGTCGGAATGCAATCGGAATTGTTGCCGCGTTCTCTCGCCGATATGCAATGGATTTCGGTTATTTCGGGATATTAGTGATTCGATAATGATTTAGAGACTTGTAATTATCAGGTTCCATTAGCTATACAGTCCTTTATTATCGAAATGAAAGGTCGAATAGTACGCGGCTTTAGCAAAATCAAAAGAGTATTTATTTATTTAATCTTTACTACTCTAAAATGTAAAAATTTGGATTAAGGTGAATTTAGGTGCAAAATGTGGTTACAGAATTATACATACATACATAACATCACGCCTTCATTCCCAGAGTGGGGTAGGCAGAGCTACAGAAATACCAACAATTCTAAAAACCTACTGATATT
Source organism: Acleris holmiana (assembly GCA_949316455.1). Classification (NCBI taxonomy): domain Eukaryota; kingdom Metazoa; phylum Arthropoda; class Insecta; order Lepidoptera; family Tortricidae; genus Acleris; species Acleris holmiana. Next base: position 2,790,226 of record OX438778.1, read on the forward strand.
TCTGTAACCACATTTTGCACTAACAGGCTAAGAGGTTTACTAGTGTATTAGTGACAGGTTGCAAGCCCATCGCCTAACATTACCACAAGCCCTTATCGCCTTAGTCGCCTCTTACGACATCCACGGGAAGACATGGAGTGGCACTATTCTAACCCGGCAACCACACAATAAAAAAGCCATTTTAACGTTGTTGGTATTTCTGTAGCTCTGCCTACCCCACTCTGGGGAAGAAAGTGTCATTAAACGCGCAATATAATATTAATAAACATAAAAACGTAATCAGAATCACACATTACGTGAAACGTAACTTTATGTAAAATAATACATTAATTTAATCGTTCGTTAATTCTCGTGGTTGTCGAACGTAACCATTCATGGTAACACCGTCTCCGGAATTGGTATCTATACGAGTAGTCTCTCTAAGCGATGCTATACACTGCTCTAGAGCGAGTGGTGTTGTTAGATTGCCGCTATAGTACGGATACGGACTTGAATAGATGAGTTACAATACAATCCTGCCGCAGAAACCAATTTTGAGGAATACCGACGCAATTTCTTTCTCGTGAATTGACGCTGTCATTGTGACAGAGTTCTATTAAGTTTCAAAACCGGTGAAGTGCGAGTCGGACTCGTGCACTGAGGGTTCGCTTCACGCACAGTGGGTAATATTAAATTTCGATTTGAATGTTATGTGTTTACCAAATAAACAAAATAGTGCGAGCCAAACTCACACTTAGTATTTGTTGTTTTTTTTTAGGGTTCGTACTATAGTCATACCAATTTTGACGATCGTATATTTAACTGTCTTTACGACACAACAGAAACAAAAATACGTTAAAAATAACGTGTCTTGTATGGGGACCACCCTTATTTTTTGTTATAATTTGCTTGTAAATCCGCTGTTATAACAAATATTTTGAAAAAATAAAAGCCTATCTGCACAAACCTTTCAAAAGATACAGCTCTTTAAATTTAGAACAGACGGACGGACGGGTGGACCGACAGACAGCGTAGGCTTAGTAATAGGGTCCCATTTGACACCCTTCGGATTCGCAACCCTAAAAAGCATGTTCGTGTCGGTATAACCAACATTACGTTACTCATACGAATAATCCATGAGGATGATGATGATGTCTTCCTGTTATACCTCATCAGCACATGGCTCTCAGAACCGTTTTCACCATGATCACGAGCTTGCCAGCCGAGACCAGTTAAATCTTCTCAGCCGAGACCAGTTAAATCTTCTCAGCCGAGACCAGTTAAATCTTCCCATCCGAGACCAGTTAAATCTTCCCAGCCGAGACCAGTTAAATCTTCCCATCCGAGACCAGTTAAATCTTCCCAGCCAAGACCAGTTAAATCTTCCCAGCCGAGACCAGTTAAATCTTCTCAGCCGAGACCAGTTAAATCTTCCCAGCCGAGACCAGTTAAATCTTCTCAGCCGAGACCAGTTAAATCTTCCCATCCGAGACCAGTTAAATCTTCCCAGCCGAGACCAGTTAAATCTTCCCAGCCGAGACCAGTTAAATCTTCTCAGCCGAGACCAGTTAAATCTTCCCAGCCGAGACCAGTTAAATCTTCTCAGCCGAGACCAGTTAAATCTTCCCATCCGAGACCAGTTAAATCTTCCCAGCCGAGACCAGTTAAATCTTCCCATCCGAGACCAGTTAAATCTTCCCAGCCGAGACCAGTTAAATCTTCCCATCCGAGACCAGTTAAATCTTCCCAGCCGAGACCAGTTAAATCTTCTCAGCCGAGACCAGTTAAATCTTCTCAGCCGAGACCAGTTAAATCTTCCCAGCCGAGACCAGTTAAATCTTCCTATCCGAGACCAGTTAAATCTTCCTATCCGAGACCAGTTAAATCTTCCCAGCCGAGACCAGTTAAATCTTCCCAGCCGAGACCAGTTAAATCTTCCCAGCCGAGACCAGTTAAATCTTCTCAGCCGAGACCAGTTAAATCTTCTCAGCCGAGACCAGTTAAATCTTCTCAGCCGAGACCAGTTAAATCTTCCCAGCCGAGACCAGTTAAATCTTCTCAGCCGAGACCAGTTAAATCTTCCCATCCGAGACCAGTTAAATCTTCCCAGCCGAGACCAGTTAAATCTTCCCATCCGAGACCAGTTAAATCTTCTCAGCCGAGACCAGTTAAATCTTCCCAGCTGAGACCAGTTAAATCTTCCTATCCGAGACCAGTTAAATCTTCCTATCCGAGACCAGTTAAATCTTCCCAGCCGAGACCAGTTAAATCTTCCCAGCCGAGACCAGTTAAATCTTCCCAGCCGAGACCAGTTAAATCTTCCCAGCCGAGACCAGTTAAATCTTCCCAGCCGAGACCAGTTAAAGCTTCTCAGCCGAGACCAGTTAAATCTTCCCAGCCGAGACCAGTTAAATCTTCTCAGCCGAGACCAGTTAAATCTTCCCATCCGAGACCAGTTAAATCTTCCCGGCCGAGACCAGTTAAATCTTCCCATCCGAGACCAGTTAAATCTTCCCAGCCGAGACCAGTTAAATCTTCCCATCCGAGACCAGTTAAATCTTCTCAGCCGAGACCAGTTAAATCTTCCCAGCCGAGACCAGTTAAATCTTCCTATCCGAGACCAGTTAAATCTTCCTATCCGAGACCAGTTAAATCTTCCCAGCCGAGACCAGTTAAATCTTCCCAGCCGAGACCAGTTAAATCTTCCCAGCCGAGACCAGTTAAATCTTCCCAGCCGAGACCAGTTAAATCTTCCCAGCCGAGACCAGTTAAACCTGTTGAGCGCCCCATGTTTTCCTTTATAACGTATAAATAAAGTATTTATTTTCAATTAAAAAAATACACAAAGGAGTAAAATATGAAAAGTGTTTAAACATGTGCAAATCTAATAATTACCTTTAACAATACCGTAGATATCGTTTCGGAGAAGCGAGAAAATGTCGGGTTGTACAATAAAATAATTTAAGGTTTTTTTCTACTTCCTATAGTAAAAGATATAAATGCAACTGTTTAACAGTTTGACTTTAATATGAAAAACACCTTTGGCCAAGGCTGTATACTAGCGTAACGGTACCAGTGTTTACGCTTTTAGCTGACAAGCACCAATAATCGACAGAAGCTTTTTATTCAAAGTTCATAGGGTTATAAATTGATTGTTTCAAAACAAATTAATAACTCTTATTTGAATAAGAGTCAGTGTCGAACATTGGTCCTTTGTCGAGTGCTGGTACCGTTATGACCCATTACGTGGTTTTAATTTTATGATTTTAATTTTTGATTTAGGTTTTAATTTGATTATTATATAAAGTAATTTAATTTAATCTAAATGATATATGGATATGCTATGTTATTATTTATTTTTATTATGACCTTATAATTAAGTAATATATAATTAAGTCGATAATTCCACAAGGTTAAATAAATGCGGAACTGTAATTACGAATATCATTGTGGACATACTGAACTACAGATAGCGAAAACTTCTGACATGTTCGTGTCGATCATATCGCACCGCCAACACAGGACACAAAAGGTCCGTTCGATCGAAATTCCGTATCTAGAGTTGCTGATCACTAATTTGGTGCAATCACGATCGTACAATGTACATTTGAAATTGTCAAATGAAATTTATACACCCTTTACATCTGGTATATTTATATATATATATATATCTAGCATTTGCACATAATGTGGCGTATATTACAGTAAAATCCCCCTTGAGCACATGTGGTTACCGGGTTAGAATAGTGCCACTCCATGTCTACCCGAGGATGTCGTCTGAGGCGACCAAGGGAATAAAGGATGTAGTACTTTTAGGTGATGTTCTTGCAACTTGTCACTAATACACTGGTAAACATCTTAACATACAGAATTATCGTGAAGTCTTTTTAGAGTTGTTGGAGTTTCTGCTCTGCCTACACCACTCTGGAAATGAAGGCGTGATGTTATGTATGTATGCACAGTAAAATAATTATCAAGGCTTGTACTAAGGGAACTAGATAACGATAAACATACTTATATAGAGAAATAGATACTTAAATACATAGAAAACATCCAAGACTGAGGAGCAAGTATTCACGCTTATCACACAAATATTTGCCCTTACCGGGAATAAATCCCAATCAACAAACAATATCATGATGTACTCTTTTTGCTAGCCTATACATACTTTGTTAGTTTTGTTTATTCCTTGCGGTATAGTTTATTTATTTGATGTTGTGTACTTTCTTAAATGATTTGTATAATCATGATTTCCTGTATTATAAGAGTTAGTTATAAATTATTCAGGACAATAAGGAAGACATGGAGTGGCAGAAGAAGAGAAGTGTGGTTGCCGAGTAAGAATAGTGCCACGTAAGAGGCGACTAAGGGAATAAGGGCTTGTAGTACTGCTAGGCGATGGGCTTGCAACCTGTCACTAATACACTGGTAAACAACTTAGCCTACTTGTGGTTACTGAATTATCAACAAGTCTTTTTAGAGTTGTACTTCTGTAGCTCTGCCTACTCCACTTTGGGAATGAAAGCGTCATTTTATGTATGTATGTAACAAACTCCAAATAAAAAGTACTTCTTATTCTAACCCGGACAAGAAGTACGAGTATGCTTTATTTCATTAAAACTTCCTCCCGTTTATCCGTTATTCGTGACTTTTAAATTTATAATTTAAGTACGATGAGATACACTTATTGTCTTTTTTGTAAGGCCTTTTGTATGCCGCTTCGACCATTACTGACCTTTTGTGTCCTATTTAAGCTTCACAACAAAAGCGTTTTGAAATTTCCAGATGCTTTAGGCAGTGAAATATTGTACCTATCCTTTATGGGTGCACAATGTGTCGCCCTAGGTAGATATGTACCTACATATTTTACTCATGAGTAATTTAGATGAGCAGAGGAAACGCATTGCAAAGGAACCAAAAAGTTGTCGCTCGAATGAATGTATTTTTACCGACATAAAAAAGGAAGTTTTCAAGTCAGAATAGTTTTAGTGGTGGTAGGACCCTGTGCAGGGTCCGTCCGGATCGCTACCACCATCTTGTCCATTAACCACCCGTCAAGCAGTATTCGCATTGTTGTGTTCCGCTGTGGAAAAACCGGTGAAATTACTAGCATAGAGGCATTCCATCTTAGTCCTCAGGGTTGGCAACGCATTTGAGGTCTTAGGATTATAGTCTTGAGAATTCAAATGTCTATGGGTCTCAGATTCCACTTACCATCAGGTGGCCTGAGTGCTCGTGTGCCTTCACATTAACATAAAAAAATAAAATTAAAACTACGTTTGTACGTCTAAACTGAGTTATTTATAAAACCGAATTGAAAATAACCATTTGAAAATGTAAGCTTCCGAAACGGTAACTAATTTCAGTTCTGAAATTGGAATCTACGAGGAATTGAGACTCCTCAAATGTTGTAGGCATACACAAAGCGATTTTGGTATTTTTCAGTAACAAGTAAAGCATTTGTATTCATAAAGTATAATTTGGTGAAGCTGAACTGGTGAAGAAGACAGATGGCCACCAGAACTTGTCAATGATACCTACTTCAGGGTGGCGATAAGATTAAGATAATTAAGTGGTCATGACGAAACTTTAGATGGTCACTTATATTAAAAAACACGCTGAAAGAGTTGAAAAATAAAATCTGGAAAGTCTATTTAATTGTGTAGGGTGTCATTGGGGAGCTCTTCAAAAATAGTAGGGGTATTTAAAAATCATTTTTATAGTTAGGGATCCGTTTGCGAAATAAAAATGGAAATGGGTTTTTTAGGGTTCCGTAGTCAAACTAGGAACCCTTGTAGTTTCGCCATGTCCGTCCGTCCGCAGCCTAGCGCAGAGACTCTCAGTACTATAAAGCTGTCATTCGGCATGTGTATACATATCAGTCATGTTAACAAAGTGGTATTATACAATAAAATGTAAAAAAAAAAAAATAGCGTATGGGATGTAGGTATGTGTTGGATAGGTCTTTCAAAAATATTACGGGTTTGTGAAAACAGTTTTTCGATTAAGTAATCCGGTTATGAAATATTAAACTTTAAAATGCTATTTTATGTTAGACTCAAGTGCAATCTTCAAAAATCTTAAATCAAAGCGCATATAACGACATAATTGGTTCTTGAGATACAGGTGATTAAAGTGTTTATACCTACTAAAATCATCTAAGACGGCACCAAATGACTTTAAATAGAAAATTAATTATTACTTGTTGATTTTTATGTTTGTAGTACTTAACGGCTTCGAACCCTACACTGAGCATGGTCTGACATGGCTCTTGCCCAGTTTTTTTTGTCATGTCGCTCCCCGGCTATATGACCGTTGTTTTAAGATACTCGTATATGAAATAGATCACGATGGTAGTGTATATGTATAACGAAATCGGATAAAACTGCAGATAGCTCTATGTTATGTGCCTACGAGCGCAGGGGCAACCTTAGTTGGCCGGCTAATACTACGTCAACTAATTGAAAAGCGAGTTCGTAATACTAAAACGGACTAAAGTGATGCGTTTAATCACTTGGGACTAAAGTGACATTTTACTCCCTAGTAACTAAAGTACTTTTTCTTTTGAATTTATTTATAAGTAAAAGCTTTGGAAAACCACAAACAATGTTTCCCTTGTCGTCAGTGAGCGCTGGAGCCGGTGGAGGGCATGGCAGGCTGGGGCTGGGCATACAACCTCCACCGCCGAGATCTAGGTTTCGGACATGTTGTCTAAGGACTATTTGTTATGTTGTATCCCCAAAAACAATATTTTATCTGTCTCTTTCTGCTTTACAGTGACGTGAGAGTAAAAATTATAGCGCTATTAAGTGGTATTTTTTTTTTCATTATCTCGTGTCATAATAGCTTACTTTTGTCCCTGTTAAACAATCTACTATTATGTAACTGATAAATAATGAGAGGTCTTAAAACGCGAGTATGGTTAATAAGATCAGACGGGTGTTTTAAGATGGTTCAGAATCCGAAGGCAAATGACCTGCATTGCTACCAGTGCTACCTGTGATGTGACATAACTATAGGAGCTAAGCTAGTAAAAAAACATACCTTTCTAACATTTCGCATTAACTAAATTTTAATTTTAATTGAGACTGGAATTGGGGCCTATTTAAATTGTGTTGCTTTTGAAAAATGTTCCAAATTTCAAACTCATAACTTTATCACCCGTAACAATCAATCTTTACGCTCGTATTTCGTTGACAGTAATGGCGGCCGGAGTAAAAACAATATGATAACATGTCATAAGCAACCGAGTGGAATATAGGCCCTGTATATAACTTGCTTTTGAAACCTTGAATTAGTGATTTTGTGCTTTAACAGTCTTTACCGCAGATTATATATTAAGTACCAATTTCACCATACGAGTTAACAGTTGTCAAAATGAATGAACTAACAGTCGATTAACATTGATTAAAATTTAACATCGTATGGTAAAATTAGTACTTAATCCGCAAAAAAAGAGAGTAAACCACAAACTCGTTTCATTACTTGCAACAAATAAAAAGGCGAAGTTTACAATATTTCAACACAATATAACAACCCGTTATAAATCAACGCCCCACAGCTAGATACAAGATACAAGGTGTTGTTAAAAACGAGCTAAAGTTCAATTCATAACTTACGCCAACACGACCATGTCGGTAACAACGGCACGGATTTGCATAGGTAAGTAAATACTTAAAGAACTAACAAAACTTTCGAGTCCATGAATGAACGAGTCTGGGCCGGCGCCAACGGGGACATTTTAATTAGTCCGTTCCTAAAATAACAGCCGTAAATACCGTAATGATGAAATCCCGTGTAAGCCTTGATGATTCAAGTATTATTGTAGTCATTAAGGAAAGGTTGGCTCCTCACCTGTCACATCACATTCAGCGTATATATATATATTTTTACGAATATGGTAAAAGAGTATGGACGCGTACATTGCCCGGCATTTTAAATGGGTTTCCATGTGATATAATAAATAAAATTGAAAATGCAACATGTAAACAGGTAAAGAACATAACGAAACGATATTTACTTAGTAAAAACATAAATATTAGAATTTAATAGTGTTAATGAATAAAAGGTATTATTAATATAAAACGTAGAATCAGAATCAGAATCAAAATAATCTTTATTCAAGTAGGTTTACAAATAATAAACTCTTTTGAAACGTCATAGTAGCGACTTAGCCTAAATTGACTGCAGGTTCAAATCGCGACCGATCAGAGAAGAACCTGTAAGAAACTCTGTCGGATGTCTTTTTTTTTCGACGTTCGCAACCTTTGGTCGTAAGGACTAAACATTTTATTACAAGTAATTCAGTCCCAAGCATTGTTATCATTAATATAGTCTTTAATACTATAATATGCTTTAGAAATTGGTTTACGCTTAACGTAACTCTTAAATTTATTTACTGATAGTTCAGTAACATTACTTGGGAGCTTATTATAGAACCTAAGTAATACAATTACCCATAAAAGAGTTGAAGGGCACTGCGAGCTTATGTTTATTTCTGGTATTAACATTATGTATGTCACAGTTCTTTCTAAATTTAGCGATGTTTTAGAACTAGGTATACTCTTAACTGATAAAATCTTTGATTAATTTAAGATTATAAGTTAAGATAAATTAATAATGTATTTGTTTTTTGTGTAAGAAATAAACAGATGAAATTTAAATTAAAATAATTATTTTTTATTTTCTTTTCGTGTTGTTTTTTACTTTTAGCTTATTTTCATGTTTTCAATCTCTTTAAAATTGTTCGTGTCACCTTCCGTGCTCTCACCGAACGGTTCCGACGGAAGATCAGCGTTGGCTTTACAGCCAGCGCATGCTTCGTTTCGCATTAACTACTTTTGTATTGTTCTATGTAAAAAAAATATTATTACCTATTTTTTGTTTGTTGCTGTGAATAAATGTTTTTCTTTCTTTCTTGTTTTCATTAGTGTCATTACGCGATTATCTACACACCGCCATTTTGGATAATGTGAAATTTTTGATATGCGGAACGGTTCACAAAAACGACAAATGCCTCGTCTCGCAACCTATTCATTTGCCAACAACATTTCTGTAACTAGGTACAAATATTTCAGGTTTTTTTATAAAACTAACCAAACCTAACCTCTACACGATGGTCCTGAAACAAATGCAGAATTATTTACAGTTTCGTAAAATAACGCGAGTTGTCAAATGATATGTTTGTGAAATGAATCATTTGTAAAACGTTGGTTATGAGAAGATACCTTCCCATGCGGAACACTGGAAGCAAAGTCAAATCATGACAGATTATATTACTAAAGCGACGAGTCGCTTCGGTTTATGTGAGTTTTCTATAACATCTGTACATTAACCAGAATTTATTGAAAACAGCGTCAAAATTCATAACGTTGTTTAAAAGTTAGCGGATATACAAACAGACAGACGTGACTGTTGCCCGCGACAGTGACCGCGTAGAACAACTTCGGAAACTGTAGGTATAATTTAACGGGGAAAATGTACCCCATGTTCCACCGAGTTCATGGTATCTAGTATAGAATTATCGTAAATACAATGCCATCTTTTTAGGTAGGGTTCCCTTTCTTACCTTACACTTGAAAATAGACAAAGAGAGGGCTATCTTTATTTGACGGATGAAGTCGCTTGTCGATTGTGAAACAGGCCCTTAGAGAACGAAGAAAAAGTACGATTATTCTTTTTTATCTATATTTTTTTATTAATGAGAAGGCACCCGAGCACTCAGGCCACCTGATGGTAAGTGGAATCTGAGACCCATAGACATTTGAATTCTCAACACTATAACCCTAAGACCTCAAATGCGTTGCCAACCCTGAGGACTAAGATGGAAAGCCTCTATGCTAATAATTTCACCGGTTGTCTTATCCCCACACCGGAACACAACAATGCGAACACTGTTGCTTGGCGGGTGTTCGAGAGAATAGCGACAAACAATTTACACGCGCCCAAAGTCACGGGTAGAAGGCAGCCGCTTTTATCGACGAATACATAGGTACCTGTTTGGTTACTGACTGACAGACAGTCTACTTTAGACTACAGTTTATTCATTTTCCTGGACAACCCACTTTTCGATTAGTCAGTGAATTATTAAGCATCGAGCTTTAGTTGTGCTGTTAAAGCGTATTTAACTTTTTAGTGCATATAGATGACAATAACTTGTATGAAGCCTTTGTTCGTGTTTCCGTCTCTCTCTCCTTTATTACGTATGACTCGAACGTTCAATTTCTAGAGGTAGTTCTTGGTTATAGAAACATTAAACCAATCAAAGAATCACCCGGAACCCGCACGTGATTTACATATAAAAGCCTGTACGGTTTTAGTTTATTGAAGTATACCTACGTTATATTATAACTTGTTATACATTTATTACACCCCAGCGTATGAACGTGGTTTCATCTGCACTACGTTCTCTTGGTCATGCCGTTAAAACTAAAATTTTATCGTACATTGCACCTTAATAAAAGCTATACACCTGACGCAAGGATATGGACGCTTCAATGTAGTACGAGCCGGGCCATGCAACGGCTTTGTGTCACTAACGTAATACTTTTTCTCTATGCGTCAATATTAAACAAGTAGATACACAATATAAAACTGATACGATCCAACATGATATTAAAATAATAAACACCGATTGACATTATTAAAATAGCTTCTTGCTTGCATTTTAGGTTAGGTATAACTTAATTAAATACAAACAAAAACTAAAAAGCATCTTATAGAAAAACTACTTTAGTCAAATGCCTCTTAGATACACTACAAAATACATACAAGGCCAGACAGTAGTCATTAGGTCATAACCTGAACATTAATCATGTATAAATATCACTCTCATTTAAGTAAAAGATAATTTGTGATATTTAACCCCAAAAAGAACCTTACATTTATGAGTAACCTAATAGATCGAAGTTAATGTTATAAGAATTATTCCCGCTCTAGTATAACACAACGTTAGTTTGTTATTTATGAATGCTAACACACCTTTTTCGATCGGAACAAAGCAACTACGTTCGTGACTAATAAAACACCTAATTTTAACCTCCACCATAATCGATAAACATCGAAATACTCATAATTCAAAAGGCACTGGAATTTTTACCATTCAGAAAAACGCGGAAAATATTTTGATAAATATCGTTGGTTAGTTGAAAAACGTCTAAGAACTTACATGTTTTTTTAAAAAGTGTCCATGGTCTCACAGCACAGGTTCACTTTTCACAGAGTCATAGAGTCAGATATTGTTTTTTTTTATGTGATATTATGTAACGTGTTTGGTTGCATGGCGCGAGCGAGGCGCGCCGGGGTCGACTGCAGACAGAAATGGCGGCGGGTGCGCGCGCCGCCCGCCCTACGGTTAGGGGGGAGTTTAAGTTGTGAGGATTGATAGAGTGGTAACGACAATCGTAGGTTTTAACGCCAAAGTTTCGGTTTCTATCGTGGGTGTAATTTTTTGATATAATTAGATAACAAAGAAAAAAAAGAACAAGCCTGCGTAGTTGCTTAAGAAACTATAAGGGTTCCTTTATTGCCTTTTCTTCGTGATTCAAGATTCAAGGAAAATGTTTGAACGTTCACATTATGGGGGGTTTAAGTTGTGGGATTGATAGAATGGTAACGACAATCGTAGATTTTAACGCCAAAGTTTCGGTTTTTATCGTGGGTGTAATTTATCGCTATAATTAGATGACAAAGAAAAAAAAGAACAAGCCTGCGTAGTTGCTTAAAAATCGATAAGGGTTCCTTTATTGCCTTTTCTTCGTGATTCAAAATTCAAGGAAAATATATGAACGTTCACATGTCAAACTGGTCGCCATGGTGTCCTGGGAGACAAGAGGGTCGAAGGGTAAATTTTATTTGAAGATAGGAATTATAATCTTGAACATAAAAATCGTCAAGGGTTGGCAGGAGTATTGGCACCAACCCCCTACGCAAAATAGGCGCATATTTAAGTCTTCAAGATGCAGGAAAGAGCCCTCCACACCTATAACCTATGTATTATGTAACCTACATGTAAATTGCAATACTTTTTCTAATCAGCGAAAATATACCTTAAATGATTGCTTTTCTCTAAATAGAAATTATTTTTGGTATACGTAAAAAAGTAAATGTCGTTAACTTTTTTAATACAAGCAAGTTGATGAATGTAAGAAATAAAATAAAGTATAGCTGTATATAAAAATATTGTACACTAAACCAATTCCTGTTATTTAATCCCAATACTAAAACGCACCAACGAGAACACCCCTTTATCTAGACAAAAGGCTCACACTTTGTAACGCTCACCGTTACCTTTCACCTCACACATTATTCACCAACCCTTATTCGCATGCACGTCATACACTGCCGCTTTCCCTTCTTACCACACAATAACCACGAAACAAACCCAGCAATACATACAACGTATGTCTTTTCCGTCGCATAGTAATACAGTTTTGGGATAAACGACGGATTGGCGCGGAAAAAAATGTGGATATTCACGAGCGAAAAACTGAATGCAGTCGAAATTGACTGTAAATCCTTAGCAATAAAGATATCAATGAAAATAAGACGCGGGTTTTCTTCAAGGCTACTTTTTATAAAATAAATCCGGGAGATGGGTGGTCGCTTTGTGGAGAAAATTGGAATGTAGATTCAAATAGGGCTGGTGATTACATTAAAGCACTATTAATAAAAAGATGGGGAATCCTTGATCCACGGGATCAATGATAGTGTTACCTGCTGCTCAGTCGCATTCAAATCAGTGCGTATAAAGCGAATGTTCGTGTGTGTCTCAACCTTAAGTAAAGGTATAATGCCTACAAGTTCGACGCTCAAGTTATAATTGTCAGGTGAAACCAGGGACCATATGAAGTGTGCACTGAAAGAACATGTCTACTAGACCTTAGTACCTTTTTGAGGTTTCCCAATTTTAAAAAGTTAGGAATCTCATTCTACAGGGTTAAACCATATTGCCTTTGACTTGTTATCGCTTAAAACTCAGCCACCATTACTGTCAAGTAAGTAATTTCTTACTTAAAACCGTGAAATTTAAATTTACATCTTAATTTTAGTGGTGGTAGGACCCTGTGCAGGGTCCCTCCGGATCGCTACCACCATCTTATCCATTAACCACCCGTCAAGCAACAGTGTCGGATTGTTGTGTTCCGGTGTGGGGATAAGATAACCGGTGAAATTACTAGCATAGAGGCATTCCATCTATTGGTCATCAGGGTTGGCAACGCATTTGAGGTCGTAGGATTATAGTCTTCTCAAAATGTCTATGGGTCTCAGATTCCACTTACCATCAGGTGGCCTGAGTGCTCGTGTGCCTTCTCCCTAACATAAAAAAAAGCAGATACTGAGTGGTAATTATTTCCGTGTGAACTTAAAGTCACCAGACATGTTATTTCCCTGTACCCATCATGTTTTCTAAGACGTTACACTATCATCAATGTCTTACATATTATATCCGGTAACATACCGGTAAAGTGGGGTGAATAGCAATACAGCGTAAAATGAAGCATTTCTACTTAATATGGGATTATCATAACTTTTCAATAAACTTGTTCGTTTAATAATTATTCTTATTGGTAACAATTTACGACTTATTTTATATTATATTTTATTGTTTTTTTTATTTACCCAGCGAATCCCTTTTCGCCCCATCTTACGGAATGTCTACTGTATGTCGCATCCTTGTAGTTTTGGACACTAATAGCCGCACTCTGAACTAGTTAACGACGGTTAAGTCTTTCCTTATTGATAATTTTACATACACAAGTTTCACAAAGGAAAGAGGTTACTTTTCAAAAATGTCTCCGTTTACGGTGGCTAAACATTCAGAGGCCCTAGCCAAGATGCGTTCGTTAACTAGTGTTTTTATTCGTTTTGTTTTTAAACCAATCGCTTTACTGGTAGATCACGTGACTTTTCGTATTACGTGGTCTACCAGTGACGCATCTTGGCTAGGGCCTCAGTACCAGGGCTGGGATTCTACACGGTAATAACGATATCGTCTTTGACGTGTTTCCGTATTGTCAACGTTTCGATAACTCTTATGTCGTTTACAATAATGGCGACTGTGATATAAACGATTCTAAAACACGTCTAACGCGATATCGTTATAACGCAGTAGAATAGAGGCCCTGTACCCTTAGTACCCTTACCATGAGTCACAGTTACGATACTCGCTAGAGATTCTAATGCTCTGTGAAGACAGAGCATCCGACTCGCTAGCGAGTACGGTAATTGTAACTCATGGTGAGGGCCCTGGGGGCCTAGCCAAGACGCAAACGCTGCTGACGTTTTTCTTTTCTATCACTCAAAATATATGGGATGAAATTCTCGTGCGTCAACTGTCACCCCATACATTTTGAGCGATAGAAAAGAAAAACGTTAGGAGCGTTTGCATCTTGGCTAGGGCCTCAGGGCGACCGAGCTCTGCCTACTCGAGTGTATGTCGACGACACTATTAAATCACAATTTGATAGTGTCGTCTATATATGTCAAATACCTCGAAACCCGAATTTCCCGGAATATGACGACTTGACACATTGATTTTTTAACCTAAAACCCCAATTCCGCAGTAAAAAATTCATCAAAATCGTTAGAGCTGTTTTCGAGAATATGATTACATATATAATAGATTGTATATTTTATTTATTCATTTATCCATGGAAAACCAACAGCTTTACAAAAAAAAATAGATACTAGACTAACAAAACATAGCCAATTACAGGTTCTCACATTTAGCAATTAAGTATTATGAAAAAGAATAACCCTAAACGTTTAAACAGTGAGAGAGAGAAAAACAATTAATTTATAACAACTTCTACCTACAGGCCACCAAGTATTACTGTACGCAATAACTATGCCAACCAGCACCTGCACGCACACCCGAAAAAATTATCATACATGAAGATTGTTCACAAAATATCGAATTAATTTATTCTTTATTGAATTAATGCTACTTGCAAACTCAATATTCCTTAACACACTATTCAAACTCCGACCAGCTCTGAACAAAAAACTAATTTTCCTATAATTAGTTGAAGCTAGGGAAACTGAAATAGGACGAAAACATCGCACACTTCTAGCGGGAATATTGAAAGAAACTCTGCCCGATAAATCAGGACAGTCCACACTGCCGTTAACTATATTCAATAGGTACACTATATCGGCAACCTCCCGGCGCTTTACAAGCGGTAAAAGATGGTGGTGCTTACACAATTTAAAGTAATCAGCGGAACTATACTTACATTTTAATTCATAGCAGAGAAATTTTACAAATATTGCTCGTTTAATAATAAAGGATGGAATCATAATGACACAATTACGGTACAATTCCGTTCAGCAGGCAGCAGAGTGGAAGATCCCATTTCATATAAATTGTTAACTTCATTTGCTTAATGACCTTCCTTAGCTTTCGCGCAGTGTTGGGTTATAAAATAGTCTACAGGATGTCTCATTTAAATCGGTCAGTATGTGGAATTCTGAAACTATACCTACGTCATACGAAGATCTATTCTTAGGAACCATGTCATCGATTTGAATAAGAAGAAAACCTGCATTCATACATTTAAAAAAAAACCTGTACGCAGCTCGGGAATCGAACCTCGTTGTTTCAAATAAAATAAACTTACACTAAGTATTTCTATTTATAAATCGATTGTGTAGGTCTTAAGCAGTAAATGGCTCTATGAAACATGACGTCTAAAATGAATAAAATGCAATGTTTTCGCATACATTAATTTTATTATATTTAGTTTTTTTAAAACAACCGGGTTTGATTCCCTAGCTGCGGACAGGTTTTTTTTAAATGTATGAATGCAGTTTTTTTCTTATCAAAATCGATGACATGGTTCCTAAGAACAGATATTCGTATGTCTTATGGTTTCAGAATTTCCCATACTGACCGATTTAAATGAGACACCCTGTAGGTATATTGATTATACTATTTAGTACTAGGGAATGCAAATAACCGGTTAAAACCGGTTATTAACCGCCTTTTGCATACAAAATCCGGTTATTAACCGGTTATTTGCATTCCCTAGTTAGTACTACATCATTTATACATGCATTTGTAAAATGAAACTAATCACAAAAATATTCGTTTCAATTATGGTCTAGTTATTTCGACTACGAGTATTCCTATTCGGGGTAGGTATTGCCGCCTTTACGTAGCAAAGGTTCGTAGCCTCGTAGACGAGACGTTGGTGCGTAGCACTCAAATTAACCAACTTAAAAGACCCGCATTGTCGCGTTCCAACCGCTTACTAAGGTCAACTAGTCTGGATACAAAATATACGAATTAGTAAGGGGTTATTCTACTACGCAAAAAGTACTGAAAAAGACAGGCAAATGAAACTAAGCAAATTTCACCTGTCTATCTGATACCTGAGGACGTGACACTACATTTAAAGATTTACTAATGTGAAGGTATTAGTAGTTTATATTCTTTTTAATTATTGTATTCACACTGTCTTCAATAGTTTAAAAAAAAAAAGATAGCTTGATACAAACATACAAAGGAGTCGTTGACGCTGAATGTTACATATACACAGACAAACCGACCGTCAGCATGCGAGCTAATCAATTAGATTAATAATAGACCTCTTTGTTTTCAAATACCGAATACTTTGTTGGAGAAGCATTTCTTATTCTATAACCCAACATGATATATCCCAAAATAAGTGGATTAGAGAGTTAATTATAAATTATAAGGATTACGCAGAAGCCCGAGACGGGGCTTTGTTGTAGAAGATGTTATTTTTTGATAGCGAGAATAATCCGCGCTAGATTTGTAATTTACAGAGCCATCTGTAGGGCTTTAGCGTTAAACTAGTACTGTCACTTTTTTCAGCTTACGAGTAAGTAAGTAAGTAAGTAAGCTTTATTTGCATTAAATGTGGTTTACAATTTGGTCTTTCATAATAAATAAAATATCAGATCGCACACTTAGCCGTACTGCAGCATGCAAAATTGGTAGGTACTTAGACCTAAACATATTTTATAAAAATGCCTTACAATTCAATTTGTCGGACAATTAATATATTTAACCTACATTAAGAACTAATATTATTTAATTAAATACGTAGTCAGATAAAAATAATTAAAATTTGGATGTGTCAAAATTAAAAAAATCCTCAACAGTATAGAAATTTTTGTCCATTAACCAAGAATATAATGTCTGTCTAAATATCATAATAGTTGATATTTGTTTAATGTGTATCGGTAGATGATTAAATATTTTTGTGGACATCACATAACAGTTATTCTTAAACAAAGCACTTTTACATATTGGTCCTAATAACTTTGTAGGATCTCTATTTCTTAACTTTGGATTTGGTACAATTGTGGTGAATAGGTTAGAGTTAGACTTTACAAAAACACTGATTTCGAAAATGTACATGCCCGTTAAGGTTAACAAATTTAGTTTTTTAAATAATGGTCTACACGATTCTAAGGGGCCTGCTCCACACATAGCTCTAATACATTTTCACAAACACCCTTTTTTTTGTCAGTTGAATTTCCCCAGATAATTAAACCATATCTTAGCATCGAGGCCACGTAACCGTGGTAAGCCGTTTTTGCGGTATCCTCCTCAGATAAACGTTTTAACCGTCTCAAAGCATATGAGAATTTTTCCAACCTGACAGAAATATTGTTGACATGCGACTTCCAATTACAGTGTCTATCCATAATTAATCCTAGAAACTTTGTTTCTTTTACTTCTTCCAATTTATGTCCTTTACAATTTATATCTAGCTTAGGTCTATGAGCTGTAGTGTTACAAAATTGAATATAATTAGTTTTTTTTATATTAACAGATAAATTATTTCCCTCCAGCCAATTACAAATAGATTCAATTGTCATATTAATATTGCTCATATATATATTCTTATCTTTATTTAATTGACATCAGGTATTAGAACTGAAATGTCATCTGCAAATAAAACAGTTTTATAATTACTTATCTTAGGTAGATCATTAATATATAGTATAAACAACAGCGGTCCCAGCACACTGCCCTGAGGTACTCCTGTGCAATTATATCTATTTAATGATCTGTAAGGAATCACTTCATGTTTTTCACCTATCCTATTTATCTCTACGCATTGCCTTCTACCTAAAAGGTAACTTTGTAGCCAGGATAAGGGGAGACCTCTAATTCCATATCTTTCACATTTAGCTATTAGTGTATCATGATCAACACAGTCAAAGGCTTTACTCATATCAAAAAATATTCCCGTTAGTGGAACTCCTTTATCAATATTTCGAGTTATCGATTCCACATGAGAATAGCAAGCGTGCGATGTTGATTTTCCCTTTCGGAAACCATTTTGCTCTTTGACTATAATTTTATGCTTGTCTATAAATTGTGTTATTCGCGAATGCATAGCCTTTTCATATATTTTAGAAAATATTGATATGAGGGTGATAGGACGATAGTTACCTATATCTTGTTTATCTTCTTTTTTAAAAAGAGGTTTTACTATAGAATATTTTAATCGTGAGGGAAATTTACCTTGGCTGAAGGACTCGTTTATTAAATGAGCTAAGATTGGTGCTATGGCTTTTGAACATATTTTAACTATTTTAACTAGACAAAATAAACGTTGAATTATTCTCCCCGTCTTAAGATGTTTTTATGTTAGCTCGAACAGCTTCATACTTGTATCCTTTAATCTACACATTTGATCTCGTCTGTAGTCGTCAGTTGTCAAAATTTCTAACCTACAAGGTAACGTTTTATTTTGCAAAAAATATCCTATTTAATTCTGCTATGAGAAATTAGCTATGACTAGTCAGTATAAGAAATTTGTAAAGCTGATTGCAAAGTGGCCTTTGGATAGTACTAAGGGTGATCGGTACGTACATAAAATGAAAAAATACAGATTATGTCATAGTACGTAAACCACAATAATAGGGTTTTTTTTTGTTTTTGCTTCCACAGAGATCTGGCTAAAGTTATCAGAGATAAAGTAAAAGCTGCATTCGAGTCAACTGAGAAGGTGAACTTGGATTCTGAGCTGTGTAATCGTCAATACGCCGCTCTCAATCGCTTGGCCGATAACCACTATAAAAACAAATATAAACGCACTCGCAGCAGT
Source organism: Acleris holmiana (assembly GCA_949316455.1). Lineage (NCBI taxonomy): Eukaryota > Metazoa > Arthropoda > Insecta > Lepidoptera > Tortricidae > Acleris > Acleris holmiana. The sequence continues at coordinate 2,809,296 of OX438778.1, forward strand.
TCTGCGACCGGACTCAACAAGGAAGAGTGCAACCTCATGCTCTCTAGCGAGGTACTAACATATCTTAAGGAGGAAAACAAAGGTTTCTTCAGCAAAGTGCTTAATACAAAATCAAAATGATTTTGAGACGATTTTCAAGATTTTCCAATGCTTTTTTCCATCGGAGATTTTCTACAGAGCCTTTAGTATATAAAGACCATACCCCTGTTATGTTAGACGAGTCTATTAGACACCTTGATCCAAAAGACAATGAGTATTACATTGATATGACGTTTGGTGCCGGCGGGCATTCTAAAAAAATCCTTGAATGTTCTGATTGCAAGCTTATCACTCTAGACAGAGATCCTATAGCCTTTGCCAAAGCTAAAAAACTTGCTGAAGAATATCCTAATAGAGTAACCCCGCTGTTGGGTAGGTTTAGCGAACTGCCAAAGCTTTTGAAAGACAACGGCCTGACACAAATGTCTATAGATGGAATATTGTTTGATTTTGGATGCTCTTCTATGCAACTAGACACAGGTGATAGGGGTTTTTCTATTAGCAAAAATGGCTATTTGGATATGAGGATGGATGCTGGTCGAGATCCTAATCAAATAACAGCTAGAGAAGTCCTCGCAACAGCCAATGAGCAAGAACTGTATAAAATATTTAAAATATATGGTGAGGAGAAGAAAGCAGCAAAAATTGCTCAAACTATCATACAAGCCAGGTACATGATTAAAAATATAGAAACTACTCAAGAACTGGTTGACGTTGTGAATTCTTGCTGTCCGGATGAAGTGAGGTTAGACAAATTACAAAGACCACAATCAAATGCTACTAAAATCTTTCAAGCTCTACGTATCTTCGTAAACAATGAATTAAATGAAATAAACTATGGCATGGTACTTGCAAAATACTATTTGAAAATTCATGGAAAACTAGTAACTATAAGCTTTCACTCGCTAGAGGATACTATCATTAAACGGCATATAGCGGGAAATATAATTAATGAAGTAGCAAATCCAGTACCACTGAAGTATTTAAGCCCCACATTAGTTCAGGATCAGGAAACCATAGACTATTTCTTGGAAACTCCATGGAAGGCAATCACAAAGCATGTAGAGGTGCCATCTGTTGAAGAAGTGGAGCGGAATCCTAGGAGTCGAAGTGCTAGGTTAAGAGCTGCTATTAAAGTAAAATAACCTTGCTTTGATTTTTATACAAATCAGAAGTAACTAGTGGGATACTTGCAATGACAGTGTTAAGAACCTACATTTTTCATAGTTGAATGGTCTCGCAAGACTACTGTTTTTTTGGTAGGGCAGTATGATAAATGAACAATTTATATTTTACTTTATTTGCAAAGTTTATGCACAAAAGTAGAAATATGGTCATTGTTCAAATAAAAATGCCCATATCTGTAAGCTGTTGTAATAAAGGTAGCTGTTAAAATAGCAGTTGTTTAGTATTTGTGTTTGTAATGTTATTCATTTTAGAGAACAGTTAAATAAAACACCAAAACTAATATAGAATCAGAATCAGAATAATCTTTATTCAAGTAGGTTTACAAATAATAAACTCTTTTGAAACGTCATAGTAGCGACTTAGCCTAAATTGACTGCAGGTTCAAATCGCGACCGATCAGAGAAGAACCTGTAAGAAACTCTGTCGGATGTCTTTTTTTTTTTTTCGACGTTCGCAACCTTTTGTCGTAAGGACTAAACATTTTATTACAAGCAATTCAGTCCCAAGCATTGTTATCATTAATATAGTCTTTAATACAATAATATGCTTTAGAAATTAGTTTACGCTTAACGTAACTCTTAAATTTATTTACTGATAGTTCAGTAACATTACTTGGGAGCTTATTATAGAACCTAATACAATTACCAATAAAAGAGTTTTTTATTTTATGGAGCCGCGTGAAGGGCACTGCGAGCTTATATTTATTTCTGGTATTAACATTATGTATGTCACAGTTCTTTCTAAATTTAGCGATGTTTTTATGAACATAAATAATGTTTTCATAAATGTATTGACTGTGCATGGTCAATATATTAATTTCTTTAAACTTATCTCTAAGCGAGTCTCTCTGGCCCATCTTGTAGACAGCACGAATAGCCCTCTTCTGCAGAACAAAGATGCTATTTACATCAGCAGCACTACCCCACAGTAAAATACCATATGACATAATACTATGGAAGTAACTAAAATAAACTAATCGAGCGGTATCTAAGTCTATTAATTGCCGAATCTTATTAACTGCAAAAACTGCTGAACTGAGTCTACCCGCCAATCCAGCAAGATGAGGACCCCATTGGAGCTTGGAGTCTAACGTTATACCAAGAAACACTGTATCATTAACTAGGTCTAGTTTGTCATTTTTAATAGTTACAGTAGTTTGACTATTTTTCACATTAGTAGTCATGAACTTTATACATTTCGTCTTTTTTTCATTCAGTAATAAATTATTAACACTAAACCAATCGACTACTTTTGATATAGCATTGTTTACATCGACATTAAACTGCTGTTGTCGTTTAACTTTGAACACAAGTGACGTATCATCAGCAAACAATACTATATCATGGTTGTCCTTTATAAGGTAAGGTAAGTCATTTATGTAGATGAGGAATAAAAATGGACCCAATATTGAGCCCTGTGGTACGCCCATTGAGACCAATGACCCAGGTGATCGTACTCCATTCACGTCTACCCTTTGTATTCTCCCGTATAAGTACGTTTTTATTAAGTTTAGCGCAGTACCTCTAACTCCATAGTGGTGTAGTTTCCTGATCAATGTGTCATGGTTAACGCAATCGAAGGCCTTGGACAAATCACAAAAAATACCTAAAGCATCCTGTGACCCTTCCCAGGCATTAAAAATGTTTTTAATCAACTCAACACCAGCTTCGGTTGTCGAGCGACCCCGAGTAAAACCAAATTGTTTATTGTGTAATAAATTATTATACCGAAAATGTTCCGCTAACTGTGACAAAATCAATTTCTCAAATATTTTACTGAAAGTGGGTAGTATGGATATTGGTCTAAAATTTGTGGGGTCAAAAGTACTACCCGTTTTGAATAATGGAATTATCTTACTATGTTTCATAAGATCAGGAAACTCACCACAATCAACACAGTGATTAAATACGACCATTAAGTCAGATGCTATGACTTCAATTAAGGATTTGAGTACATGGACCGACACTCCCCAAAGGTCACTGGTTTTCTTTATATTGATTGAGTTGAATGCCTTAATTACATCCAAGGCAGTAACGCGCTTGAATTCAAAGTATATACTGCATTCAGGCACGTTATCTTCTAAAAGTACAATGGCAGACGCAGGCGAAGAGTTCAAGCACTTAGTCGTGGACACTGGTATATCGGTAAAAAACTTTTCAAATTCAATTGCGATATCTGGATTGGAATCTATTATTTTACCATCTACTTTTAAACTTAAATATATTCTTATTGATCCTTTTTCATCCAAACGGTAACTTAATAACTAAACATCTAAACATCTCTAAGGGCCTGTTTCACAATCGACAAGTAAATTTATCTGTCACATAAAGATGTCTCTCTCCTTGTCTATTTTCAAGTGTCAGAAAGAGAAAGGGCTAAGATTATCTGTCAAATAAGCTTTACTTGTCGATTGTGAAACAGGCGGTAAGTCTAATGGTGCGTTTCTATTCAGTTCAACCGGATTCGTTATTTTCTATGGAAATACCGTTGACCGAGTCTAACCGTAAACAAACTAGTTGGAAACGGCCAAACCGAATAATGTAAACGCACCATAATACGGTACCCACCGTCTTAGGGGGCTTCTAAACGAGCGTTATCTTCATGTGTGGTCCGGGTCTTGGAAACAGTTAATTATGGTACTTAACCAGGTTAACAAGCCCTGCAGGCCTTTTGTGGTCGTGTTTATCGATCTCGATAAACGTGGATAAAAGATCTGTCACTTTCTCCCCAGTATGTAAGAGAGCGACGGTGCTTTATCCAAGACGATAAACGCGACCATAATACGGTCCTGGTGTGGCCATCTTATCGCGTTATGGTATCGCCATTTTCCATGACGTTATGAAGGTCAGCATTCAGCAGAACCTTAACCTCTTGTTTATGGCCTGGAAACGACTTGCCGTAGCGGAAACAGTCTTAGCTTACCTCCGTCCAGGTGCAGATTCAGGAGCCATTTTCATCTCAACAGTATAAAACAAAGTCGCTATCCACGTCTGTCTGTCTGTCTGTTTCCGGTAACTCCTAAACCACGCAACGGATTTTAATGCGGTTTTCACAGTCAGTTTAATTTTATTTTTCGTAATCTTGTTACATACATACATAACCCTTTTATTCCCAGAGTGGAGTAGGCAGAGCTACAGAAACGCAAACAACTCTCTTCGTCAAAAAGATTTCTTAATAATTCTGTAACCACATTTTTCACAATCAGGCCATGAAGTTTACCAGTGTATTAGTGACAGATTCCAAGCCCATCGCCTAAGTCCGCCTAACAGTACTACAAGCCCTTATTCCCTTAGTCGCCTCTTACGACATCCACCACGGTAAGACATGAAGTAGCACTATTCTAACCCGGAAACCACACGAGGAAACTAACATAAACCAAAGTGAAGCGTGGGTGGGTCGTTAGTGTTACTATAAAAAAACTTGAGCACTAGGTTTTGTAAGGAATATAATGAAAATTAATAGTCTTCTGTTTTGTTTGGTAAAACAATTTAATATCCAGAAATAGCCTAAAATAAGTCCTACCTGCAATTAAAATATAACTAATTATTTATGCACAGCACTAGTAACTAAAATATTGGAAATATTTTATATTTAATTATCATAGGCCCTAAACGAGTTCATTTCTAAGTTATAGCTTGGCAAAAACACGTAATGACAGGTGGAACAACAATATTTAGAACAAATAGCAACTGTTACATTAACGTATACGCTACCGACTTTGCCTAGATCTTTCTCCTCGCATACTGTAAAAACGCGCGTTTTTACGCGTTCAAGGTACTGAGTGAAAGGCAGGAAAACGCTTATAATGTGTTGCCGATAGTGAATGCGTTAACCGGCAACCATTGCACAAAAATGGCTACACCCTAAACAGGAAAAGTATTTTTACCAAGCTATACAAAGAAAATCATGCACAGGATTCTAAATAGTAGATTAGACAAGATTTCAAGTTGTCGAGAATACATTTTACAGATTTTTTTAAAGTTTTTTATTAGCAAGATATGTTGTTGCACATTGTCAAACCCTCGTGGGGTCAGTTTTTGCATGGTTACAGGAATGATGTGATCTTATCAAGACATTTAAAATTAATTAATTCAATAAATGGTAAGTCATTTGATCAATTATTTTAACTAAATCCCTTCCGCCAAAGTTATATTTGTTATAAAGTATGAATAAACCGTGCTTATGTACTAGATTCTTGTAATTAAATTACGTTTACAGTTGTTGCGGAGGTCTTATAGTAATAGTCGACCGTGGACGCTACAATACTTTTGTCTAAATTAGTTAGACCATTACCCCCTTACTTATGAACGTGGAATAAGCTTGGAATAGTTTATGCCATGCTTTGTCCTTATCTGTAATTGTGACATTTGCATCTGATAGAAAGTGACAAAGCATGGCATAAACTATTCCAAGCTTATTTCACGTTCATAAGTAAGGGGGTTAGAATCCATTATTCGACGTACCAGTTTAACAACATGAAATGCCTGAAATGTTGCCAATGGTGAAGCGCGGAATATACACCTTTTCCTGTAGTAATAAAGCGCCCTACTGTAAAGGTCAATGTACGAAATTCTCCGTAATCGGTGTCCGCGCTTAAGCGTGCTGTAAATAACGAGTTTAAAAAAAATCCTTGGGATGTCAAATATATATAGGTACGGACGTTACTGTTGATTTATATTATAAATAATTTTAAACACTAGTTGCCAAACTACTCCGTCAAAATATGGATTCTGGTTTACACGTGAACGATGGTTTTTCTTAATCTGATTTAGCTTTGCCTGTGACGGAATTGAAGAGGTGAAACTTTAACTTTATCCCAATAAACATATGATACCGTCAGTTATATTTTCTTATATGATGAAGTATTCAATATACCGACTGATTCGTTTTTAAAACCAATTATAAATAAGCTAAAGCACAGGTTTCGCTAAATAACAATTCCAAACAAACCCTGTTTGCAAAAAAAATGGAACGCATGGACTAAATTCAGTCTAGGGAAAGCAAAATGCTGTGTTCATACAAAAACAGTACATCCATCAAACCACAGTCAAAATGCGGGTACGAGAAGCTCGAGTGCAATGACACGAAGATACTGTATTTAATAGCAAATAAATATTTAAAACATAAATATCAAAGAGTCACGGAGTTATTGTACTTTTTATACTCGTAAGACCTGGTGTGCTACAGGAGGTACCTAACCTAATACAGGCAACTGAATGTAAACTATATTTTACTGAGCATAAAGTTCATTTTTATTTGTATCAATATTGAAAATGACATTCAAAAGCAAATGTAATTGAACTTTATTGCCTAGACGGTAGCTTCAAACTCCTACTTACAAAAACCTCGCTGCTTGTAGTATGGTTGGACTCACGAATAACTACTGTATAGATGTTGAAAATAATCATACGACCTCTTATTTGGTCGAAAAAGTTCCCATTGGTATTGCTTTCTCACCCAGCTTCATCGATATGCTAATTGAGAAAGCAAGACAAAAACATACTTCTAAAAACAAAGTTTATGATTTCGCAACACTTGTTCGCAAATACCACCGCTGTAACCTTAACTAGAGAAGTTATTATGTAAGTTACAATAACCCCGAGTCAACTTAGAGAAATTTTGTGTATTCGAGTTTCGTTTTAGCTATTTTGATAATCAAATAATAATAAAGGTGTATTTCCATTGCACCTAAGACAACGGCAGTGAAAAAACAGCATGACATCAATTCAAACACAAAAATAGAGAACATAAAAATAAATGTTATAATTTCCGCACATACATTACAACATAAATCCTTAATTAAAACAAGACTTCCTAATGATGATTACATACACGCCTTATTAGATATATTAAAATATCTACAAGTTTTCCGGTCTCAAATAACTCTCAAACAAATTAATCCTTCGATTTAGGACCATTTAATTGCAGTTTAGTAATACAATGGCAGGTCAGATTTCTGTTGATTACTAAATACTATTGAAAGGCATCCCAGATGAAATAATGTTATACAAATTTAAACTATAATCTGATGCATCCTTACTTGTCTTATAATGTAAACAAAGTTCTAACCTGAAGGATGAATGAAGCCTCGAACGACATTAGGATAATGTTTAACTTTGGTCTGTTTTTATTACTAAAACGTAACATTCCGTTATGAGTTTTGTTTATATAATAAGCCAAGCAAGGGGTCGATTATAATGAAACCTATAATTAAGGCTTTTTCTTTAATTGTTTACCTCAAAATCCAATGAAACATCAAAACTCAATGAAAAAAAAAGTCTCATCGTCAGAAACGGCGAACAAAAATCGTTGCAAATTATTTTCGTCATACGGAATTATTCAAGGCAGGGATTCTCAAAGTGGGGTACGTCAGTGATCGTAGAGGGTTCGCGACAACATCTCATTAAAAATTAAGGCCCGTATTAATAAACTGATCTCGGCTTAAATGCCCGTCTCAAGATACGTCAAAAATGACAGTTTTCTATGGTTTGTCGTTTACTTTGACGTATCTTGAGATGGGCATTTAAACCGAGATCAGTTTATTAATACGGGCCTAAGATAAGGACTGATCATAATTGCTCCAAAAATTTACTCGAAATGACAAGCCCACCCATCACATTGGCTAACATTAACAAAATCGTTTTTTTGTAACTGTGTACTAATAATTAAATTAAAAATATATAATTATAAATTGCATACAGAGATTTTATTAAGAATTTCGATTGGGAAATTTAATAAGGGTACGTGGGGCTAAAGTTTGAGAAACCATGATTAGTCTATGTTAATTCCTTTACCTATGATAGGAATAATGTTAGACACATTAAGCAATAACACAAAAAATGCAAGGTGTCGTACCCAGTGTATGATCTGTCGACATCAAATATGGGATCTTACATGGTGCCCTAAAGTACAAAAATATGTTAGCATCTATGGAGTTTCAAAAACATGCTTGCATGATTTTGTTCTAGGCACCTCGAATGCACTTTGCCTTAAACCGATATCGCTATTGCATTGTCTACACCTTACGTTTACTCTTCAGTAAACAAGAGCTACTATTACGTTAGAATATTTCTTTGTTTATGGGGTAGGTTTCTTCCACAAAGCAAGATAGGAACAAAACAGCGATTTATAAATCGGCCAACAATATTGTTTAGACAATGTCAAATATAGGGAATATTTGATACACGAAATAAAAACATAAAATGAAATAGCTGCGTGCGATAACGTATATCTAGTAACATCGAGTTCTCAAGTTTATTTCAGAAATATATATATATATATCTTACGAGAAGTTTTAAACTAAACAAACAAACACCGCGAGTAGGGTAAATGCTCAAACAAGTTATTGGCAATCCATTTTGTACGAAGACATTACCCAAAATACTTAAAAACATATCTACGTATTTTATTTAACTGCAATAACATCCTCAGATTACAAAGTGACCAAGTTATTGGGTGTCACGCAGCATTTACCCTACATGATATTTTTACGTAAATTCATGGTAATTCTCTGATTGTTACTGTCTAACAAAATCATACCCAGAATTTAGGTCGAACGTAACTTAAAACCACACTACATCTTTAGGAAAGTCCAAATTATCGAAAACATTTCTATGCACAGAAACTTGCTTCATATCTTAAAGTTCATTCTACTTGGCCATCGACTTCACTACACTTCACTGTCATATCACAATCTCTGCCCAGGTGCTTGTACTTCTATCGCGCGGTCTTTTTCAATCAATATTGGTTAAAGAGAGACATAATGTACAGTAGTACCACAAATATAAGTTACAACGATGTACCTGCGCAGAACGCACTTTTTTAGAAGGCGCGAAAACGATTTGACCAATTATAAAGCAGTACGTTTGCGCGGGTAAAACTTCGACGGCTATTGATCAAATATTCGGCAGCCATTGCAGCGACGCCGTCGACCGCCATTTTATGTAGCGTCGCGTCAGTTGTCATTCGGGCACAAGCTGAGACGCACGAGCGCCAAGCGCTAATCGCTAATCGCCATGAGCGAGAAAGCACAAGTTTAACTGTCATTCCATATTCTACCTTACACGTAACACGACAAGGTTTGTATTGAATAGATTTTTACGTTCGTTTATCTTCGGCATTAGTGAGCACCTTTCTGCGTGGACGAAGATTGCCGGCGTAACTTATATTTGTGGTCTTACTGAGAGTTACTGTCATGTGCGAATCCGCCAGCAGCTCGCGTCTGATTGATTTCATTCGCCACTAAACTTTCTTTATTCAGGCAATAGCTCGCACGACGATCATAGACTTGTATACTTGGAGACTGTGCTTAATCAAGTACCTAAGTACATCAGTAGTTCAACTCCGACACTTATTACCTAAGCACGCTTAGGCACGTAGGGTTGTCCAAACTTATTCTTTTCGTAACGCAGTTCTGACTCAGTCTCCGACAGTCTTCGGTATTTCCTTATGAGTTATGACTTATGACGCACGATGTAGTTTTGAATGAAGTTGATCTACTGTTATGTTTGTACTGTGGCGTAACAGTCGACCAATCGCTACTTTTCATTGTGGGACCGACATAAGCAAGTCGACCTACTGTGAGAAGTGATTTCTAGATCCGGGGACTCCAGTATAGTGATTAAGTTGGCAATGACGTCATCCATACGAAACGTGGAGCAAATCTACTGTATCTTGTAAACTACTAAACACTTGCCTGGAAACTTCACTCTGTTGCCAGTCCCATACATTTACACTTCACTTTGCTCCATTTGGTCTGAAACATAAATAGTTATTTGCAAAATACTTTAAGGCATCAGAAATAAAATGGCGAGCAGATTATTTGCTTTTACTTTATTAGTAAAGAAAGACATCGAAAATATCACTAAACATGTCACGGCCACAGTTTGAAACAGGCCAAGAAAATAAAATATTAAAATCAATAATCAGAACACATGTCTTTATTTCGTAAAATATTAGGCGTTCCATTGGTACAAGATAACCAGACCAAAAATAATATCACTACTTTTATATAAATGTCATTCAAACTAGCTAAAAGTAGGTTTAAAAAAAAAACAGTACTCACGGAACAGGATGTGTAAGTATAGTACAGTACTCACGAGAACGGGATGTGTAAGTATATTACAGTAGTCAACGCAACAGGATGTGTAACTATAGTACAGTTCTCACGAGAACAAGATGTGTAAGTATAATACAGTACTAACAAGGGAACATAATGTGTAAGTATAGTACAGTACACACGAAGACACTGTTAACTCAACACCCGTAGACTTTAATACGTTGCGATAAGGTTTATGTTCGTTTGTAAATGTACAGTTAACAGTGTCTTCGACTGTACTCACGGGAGCAGGATGTGTAAGTATAGTACGGTACTCACGGGAACAGGATGTGTATGTGTAGTACGGTACAAAAAGGAACAGGATGTGTTAGTGTAGTACAGTAGTGACGGGACCAGGATGTTTAAGTATAGTACAGTACTAACAAGGGAACAATAATGTGTAAGTATAGTACGGTACTCACGGGAACAGGATGTGTAAGTGTAGTACAGTAGTGACGGGAACAGGATGTGTAAGTGTAGTACAGTAGTCACGGGAACAGGATGTGTAAGTGTAGTACAGTACTCACGGGATCAGGATGTGTAAGTGTAGTACAGTTGTGACGGGACCAGGATGTGTAAGTATAGTACGGTACTCACGGGAACAGGATGTGTAAGTGTAGTACAGTAGTCACGGGAACAGGATGTGTAAGTGTAGTACAGTAGTGACGGGATCAGGATGTGTAAGTGTAGTACAGTAGTGACGGGAACAGGATGCGTGAGTATAGTGGGTACTCACGGGCGCGGGGTGGGCGCGGGCTACGTGCGCTGCACGGAGGAGAGCACGTTGGCGGCGGCGCGGTCGGTGGCGGCGGCGGCGGCGGCGGCGGCCACGCGCATCTCCTTCAGCGCCGTCAGGGGCGTCGCGTGCGCCGCCATGGGCTTGGGGAACAGGCTCTGCAGCACGCCGTTGAAGCCGTGGTACTGGAAATAACACTTCAACTTCAGCTTCTAGGTCAATTTCATGCGTAACTCCAATCATTCAGATGCCGGGTTCGGGTCAAGTGAGAGTCGGAATCTGAGTTCAAGTAAAAGTTTAAGTTCAATTAAAAGTAAAAATTCAAATTTTAATTAAATCCAAAAGTAAACCTTTTCAATCTTACTCCAACTTGAAAAAAAATATTTGGCATTTTTTCCATGCGATATCCGCCATGATGCATTTACTATGACGTCACATAAAGTCTGTCAATTGAAATTGGCAAAAATGTAAAGAAATTACTACTACTTGACACATAACCTCAAAATATTTACCAAGCGTGTTTTTAGCTAAATTACATAATTATAATAAATATTTTTTTTGAAAACTACCAACGACACATAATCAGTCAAAATATTATGGGTATTCTAGCTAAGAGCTGTAAAGAAACGGATAAAAATTCAAACTAACATACATAAGACTTCTAAAATCATAGCCCTCCTCTTTTGCTTCGCTTTAGTCGTGTAAAATTAAGTTACGGCGTTAGCTGATCAAAAGCTCGACGGACGTCGACGGCGCCGATCGACGTCTTTTCGCTTTTATTGCATAGACATAAATAGTTTTTTGACCAGCTAACGCCGATACCGCGTCGATAGTTGTGAAGAGACCCTATCTCACCATCTGCGTGGAGTGCTTGCGGAACCGCTCGAGGCCGAAGGCGCGGATGGCGCGCGAGAAGCCGAACACCTGCGAGTCGATCCACGCCGAGCGCCGCGCCACCGTCGTGCCCGCGCCCGCCGCGCGGTACTCCACGCGCTCGATCACGCTCTGAGGGACGACACGGACGTGGTTTTTTTATATAACCATAAAAGGCAAACGAGCAGACGGATCACTCGGTGGTAAGCAGTCACCGTCGCCCATAAACATCAGCACAGCCATGTGGTTGCCTTTCAGTGAATACTCTTTAAGGTGGGTACGAATTAGAGCAGCCTCGGGTTGTGGCACGCACGGCTCAACTATTTTGCTCAAATTCGTACGCGAGCGGCGCGCGACGAGCCGTCGAGAGTCGGTCACTGGACCGTGCTCAAAGGCGCCTCGGTGTACGAGCCTCGCGTAATTCGGTCGTGTAACTAAGCGTGCCGCGGGCAGAACGACAAGTTCTAACTTTTCTGTGGGCGAGGCGCGTACAAATTTGATAAAAGTTTCTGAGCCGTTCTACCGAGGCGATTTCTTCTTCTTTTTGTTAATAATTCGGTGAATTATGATAAACGCAGCCGCAGCTGTCATCGTGTCCGACGCCATTTTGAAATGACGGCTCGCGTCAAGCAAACTTAAATAGGTCCCAATTCTAGTAGGTATCAATTGAAATTAAAATTTATTCAGTATGGAGCTTAGCTTAGCGCCTATAGATAATGTTAAGAAGCAATGCAGATCATTTGCCTTCGGTTTCTGAACCCATCTTAGAGTACTTATAATAGTGTAGATAAAATAATGTAAGCAACTGTACTTTAAGACCCCTCATTGTGTATCAGTTACATAAACTACTATTATGACATTTTGGGTTTTGATTTCACTGCATCTACTTGAGGAGAATATATTGTGTTTAAACACAACTATTGTTGCGGGACGCGCAACACAACAGAAAAGCATTTACTCCGTAAAACAAGACTAAAATGCAAGTAGCTTAAATTGATTTAAATAAATATGAGTTACAACGGTAGTTAGTTATGTCAGACGCGTGATTTCTGGGAACGTCCTTTTTTTAGTGCATTTATTACCTACTAGCGACCCGCCCTCGCTTCGCTCCGGATTAAAGTATTATACATATAAACCTTCCTCTTCAATCACTCTATCTATTAAAAAAAACCGCATCAAAATCCGTTGCGTAGTTTTAGAGATTTAAGCATACATAGGGATTTAGGGACAGAAAAAGCGACTTTGTTTTATACTATGTAGTGATATCAACAGCGTCGGTAATCGTGCAGTGTTTTTAAAGAGGCCATCTGTTGTATGGCACGTGCCGCAATACAATGGCTTTGTGTAAGCACCACATATTGTTCTCCTTAAACGAATGCGGACACACCAAATCGAAATCATACACCCAGAACCCGAAGCAGCTTAGATGACACTTTAGGTGGAAAGTTGAAAAGTGTCAGTAAGCAGTTACTAGAACCTTGTATACAGTGTGTAAATGGTATACGGGCGTTTATTAAAACTGGACATAGATTAAGACTCTACTAATCATTAACAGAAAGAATTATTTTGATTACGCTAACGTATACACCGTTATTAATTTTTGAACATACTATCGACCCGCAGGGTTACTCTCAAAATTCCCTTTTCGCCAAAGGACCATTTCAGCTAGATGACATAAGAGTAAAATACACACTCAGCAAAGAGTCAATTCAGCTAAATGCCATGAAAGTAGAATACTCAGTCAGCAAAGTGTCAATTTAGCAGGACGTCACAGAATTGAAATGAACAAGTAGCCAAACGTTTGGAAATATAAATAGTCTGTGTGATTAGAATACCTAATTAACTGAAAGTAAAAATAGTTGATTGACATGAACATAGAAGGAATTATTAGCAAAACGTCTGGAAATTAAAATAGTCCATATAATTTGAATATTTCATTCGTCGAAAGCAAAATTAGTTGACTGTCATGACCACAGAACGAGTGCCAGGATTTAAATAATAGATAATAATTGATTGTGTGGAAAGGAGTTTGAAACTACATATCAACAGTTGCCATTTAAAGATCCAGACGTTTTGCGAACGGGCTATTTGGCGTTGAAATCTATTAAGTAATTAAGACATTTTGAGATACAAACGTTTCGCTACTGGGCCATTCAGCTTTTATGTCTATTAAGTAATAAAGACATTTCTAAGATAAAGACGTTTCGCTATTAGTGTATTTTTAATTGTAACATTCTAAGATCCAGACGTTTTGCTAAAGATACATTTAGCGTTCATGTCTACATAGCAACAAAGACATTACACAATCCAGACGTTTGAGCTATATTGTCATTTGGCGAAAAGGGAATTTTGAGAGTAACCCGACCCGCAATGTACATCGAAGTCCATCTGTCAGGTAAGTACGTAAAGTTTACTTGTGAAAATGTGTATTTCGGCTTAAGTAGCCTCAGCTTTAATAATACTTAACTTTGAAACGACATTAATTGAGTTTTTAATTCATTGCATTTTTCGTTATACATTGCGTGTTAAATTATTTTGTATGGTTATTTTTTTTTAATTTAATTTTAACAAAAGCTGCCTAAATGTGCTCAGTAGGGGTTGTACTAACCACAGTTAAAAGGAACGCCCGTATACCATTTACACACTGTATATGCGGGCTGGTGTCAACAACTCGACGTCTTGCGCCTATTTTGCGTGTGGCACTTAAACCCTTGCTGCCACACGTTGAAATACCAAGTTTTGTTAAAGACTTACAATTTTTTTATAGTTTGCGAGGAAAACTTCAGTTTTGTCTAACATTTTTGTTGATGCTAATCAATGCCATTTCTCTCAACTCTTTAAGACCAACCAAGGTTAGGTTACAAGACAAAAAGTCTCAAATAACATTTACTAATCTTTTTCATACTAGCAACTCTAGCAAGTAAAACAAAACCCATCAGTATCATTATACATTTATAACAATTTTATTTTCTTTACCAAGTTTTCTAAATTATAAAACAAATATTGGATAGTCTTACCATAACTTTAGTGAATCCTAAATTTCTAGTGTACGTCACTAAAACCTTCTTGTCGGGGTCCACTACACTCTCCTCAATGATCTTCACACTCTTCGCGCTGATAAACCTTTTAACAAGAACATAGAAGTTGTCTTGAGACAGCACAAGATGCAATAAACAATTGGGAAAGACCTGATTTTTACAACATATGGAAAGACAATTTGAAGAAATAACAGAGCTGATGTCTTAATAACTTCTTATTTGGCTTTTTAATTAATTAGTTACCAAGTTATCGCACGAAATCTCAATAAATAAAATAAAATAAATAAATAAATATCACGGGACAAACTCACACAAATTTACCTAGTCCCAAACTAAGCTCTAGGCTTGTACTATGGGTAATAGACAACGATAAACATACTTATATAGAGAAATAAATACTTAACTACATAGAAAACATCCAAGATTCAGGATCAAATATTCGCGCTCATCACACAAATATCTGCCCTTACCGGGATTTGAACCCAGGACCGCTGGCTTCGGAGGCAGGGTCACTCCCAACTAGGCCACCGTGTCGTCAATAATGACGTCATTTGAATTTGAATTGACTAATAATTCGTTTTTTAATTATTTAATAGTTAGAAAGCCATTTGGAAAGGTACCCAGCCCTGTTAACAGCTTCACGTTATTAAAATTCACTAACAAAATAAAAAACCTAAAACGTAGCGATTGTTCAATTGGATCGTGATAGGTTATTTGTATTTTCCATCTTTAGCAATATGCTTAACTTTCTCCATACTTTTATATTGAGAAACGTGCCTGCAAAATGAAAACATTGTTATGTGTTATGTCACTGCCCCTTTATCTGAGCATGCTGATATACAAAATCGTCACATATTTGAATTTTAAAAGTGATAAGCAAGATAAGATTAAGTATAAGTATTTTAAGAAATTGCTGTTTATATGTGATTCATGAAGAAACTTTATGTCGCCTGACCTATGGGTATGCTTACCATAAAATTCTAAATATAGCTATTTTTGAATAGCGAAACTTTCTGTATACGCAAACCGGAATATATGTTAATTAACATAAAAATAATATAAAACGAACAGTACGTGAAAAATGCAAGGCATCAATTTTGCTTTATGACAATTATAATTGAAGGTCTATACTATACCTTAATAATAAATCAAATATCAGGGGACAATGTCACACAAATTGACCTAGGCTTGTACTATGAAATAAATACTTAAATAACATAGAAAACGTCCAAGACTCAGGAACAAATATTCGCGCTCATCACACAAATATCTGCCATTACAGGGATTTAAACTCAAGACCGCTGGCTTCGGAGGCAGGGTCACACCCAACTAGGCCACCATGTCGTTAAAGTCCTTAATTATTAATATAATAATTTGTTAGTAACATCTCCAAATAAAGTTAGTTTGATAATTATTAAATAAGTGAATGGTGTTCCAGTGTCAAACCAGAGGACAGTCTAAATTGTATCTAGGAGGCAGCTGGGACTGCCGCACTGCCGTAATACCAAAGGTGGTTTGTATTTACTGTATAGTAATAGCATAAGAATTTTAAAATTATGCGGTTACCAATAGAGTATAGAATGCTTCGCCTACTACATTGCAGTTGCTGCCTTCTTTGGTATTAGGGCAGCGCACTCGTCGCATCAAGGAGGCAGCTTTTTCCGCAATATGGCCGATTAATAAGCTTATGATAGGCCGGCTAGTACATGCACCAGTTTCCCTAGCTATTACCCAGTTACAAAAACGTTTGTTAGCACTAATAACCCATAAGGACACTTTCTGATTCGCTAAGGTACAAAGTGACAGCACGCAACCTAGGCGATATATAGTAAACATAATATTATGATAAACTAGCGACCCACCCTCGCTTCGCTTTGGTTAGTGTGATAAACACCTGTACAGTAGTACCACAAATATAAGTTACAACGATGTACCTACGCAGAAAGCATTTTTTTAGAAGGCGCTAAAACGATTTGGCCAATTATAAGGCAGTACGTTTGCGCGGGTAAAACTTCGACGGCTATTGGTTAAATATTCGGCAGCCATTGCAGCGAGAAAGCACGAGTTTAACTGTTATTTCATATTCTACCTTACGCGTAACACGACAAGGTTTATATTGAATTGATTTTTACGTTCGTTTATCTTCGGCATTAGTGAGCACCTTTCTGTGTGGACGAAGATTGCCGGCGTAACTTATATTTGTGGTCTTACTGGACATAAACCAGAATTCTGTGAAAAAATATCTAACTGATGGTGATAACCTCTTCAAAATCCGTTGCGTGATTTAGTATGAGTTACAGACAGCAGACCCAACATAACCTGGACCTGGTTGTTTTTTACTATGTACCTAAATAAAAGAGAACTTACCTCTCTCCCCATTTTGGCACTCTGTTAGTTTTAGTGAGTATCCTCTTTGTGTGGAGACAGCCATTTTTGACTTCTCGGCTGTATGTGTCTTCGGAGAGCACATGAGTACTGAAATAAATACCACAGATTATATTAAAATTAGGAGTAAATTAGTCCCAATACATAATGTTAGTTGTCATCGAAACATATAACTAACAAGCTTGTTGGCAAATTATTAACTGGCGAGCAAAAGTTACCCCTTCAGTAATATCCTTTTGTATGTGTCTTGTAACTTTGGTCACATGTAAACAAAGCATTGCCTAAGTGTATCCCTTTTAACCCTTTGTGTAACCCTTGATGGTTTAACATGGAATGTAATACATTATCTAAGTAATTTACATGTTGGGAATTCATTTCAGAGCAAGTAACTTCTCGCGTATATTCAATTAGATATGATCCCCAACGTGTATTGGAGTGGAGACCACGCGCAAACACACGAGTACGCAAGAGACCACCCCAATGCTGGGTGGATGACATCAGACGGCACGCAGGCCGTGACGGGAGGGCGCAAAACCGTCAAATTCAAATTCAAATTCATTTATTTGCTTAAAAATATGGTACAATTAGGTGGTGTTTGTTTATTATTATCTTGCTAGATTCTAGCATGCAAATTTAGTTTTAGAAACAGTTAATTGCATTTTATTGAATTGAACAATAATAATATAGCATGGTGTACAATATATTACAGTTATTATATTATATTACATTACAGTTCATGTTACTGGGGTAATTTTATATATTAAATAGATCATTTGTGGAATAAAACATGTGAAATTTAAGCCAAAGATGCAACTTTTATTTAAACTGTTTCAATGGAAGGGCCTTCAATTCTTCAGGAATAGCATTATAAATCTAAACAGACATGCGGTAGCAGTTTTTCATAAAAAGAGCACTGTTGGGAAGTGTCTAGCACTAGTCTGTTTGGATGTCTAGTGTTTCTAGGATAAAAGAGAATGGAGGAGAAATGGAATGGAAGAGAATGGAGGAGGCCTATATTCAGGATTGGAATAATTAAAGGCTGATATGATGATGATGATGATGATCCCTAAACTGTGGTACTAAGGTTGAAATTGTAACTAAACCAATGTGGTCAATATAGAGCCTCTGCCTGGTTAAGGGTTAACTCTGCGTTATGTTATGCCTAAGATCACGTGGGACGAGTTAAGCTTGTCAGTTCAAAATTTGACCCCTAGTTCCTCATTAATTGTTTAGGAAAATCAAAGTGTAAAATAGTGATCTAATCAGCTGTGGGGTATTTGAAGGCTGAATGTGTCATTAAATAATAAATATTTATATCATACAAAGTTTAATGCGGTTGTTAACAATAAACAGGAAACAACATTGACCCTTTATCTGAAGCCATCAAGTTTGCAAAGTGCATGACCACTCAACGAAAGTTAATTGCTAGGGCAATTTACAAACTGCATTGGAGCAGTTTTATGGTTGATTGATCGTAGTTGCTTAACTATGAGGCAAATTCCTACATCAAAGTCTTAGAATCATAAATAAATAAAATATCAGGGGACAATCTCACACAAATTGACCTAGTCCCAAACTAAGCTCTAGGCTTGTACTATGGGTACTAGATAAAAATAAACATGCTTAAATAGAGAAATACATACTTAAATATATAAAGAAAATCAATCAAAAAAGTACTTTGTCATTTTGTAATGTATAGTAGTACAATCAACAGTTTCTGTTATTAAAGATACTTGTCCCACAAATAGGCAAAATTTTGATGAACAAATTGAAGCTAAAATTTGGCACACCAATAGTTCATATTATATTAGAATAAAATAGAATTGAAATAGCCTTTTATGTTGAAACATTACAATTATTTACATAATAAATAGATTACATATTCTTTAATTTCCAATACAGTACTATTTATAAACTTTTACCAAATGTATAATTTTTCTGGTAAATGCATTACCATTATTGTTTCTATTATTAAAATTATCCCGTGTGGTTGCAGGGTTAGAATAATGCCATTCCATGTCATTCCATGAATGTCATAAGAGGCGACAAAGGGAATAAAGGCTTGTTAGGCGATGGGCTTGCAACCATACTTACTTAAATAAAAGCTTGTAAAAAAACTTAAATTCCAGTGTTTAGAATCATACATGAAATTATATGAATATAAAATATGTTTTTCAGATCCATCAAGGTCTTATAAACATGCACTTACCTCTGTGGATTAGGGTACCGTTTCCAATAACCAGATGCAACCTGATCCCAACTAAAGTTAAAAGTTGTGGAGTTTTCAAAATATCTTGCCATTTTTTTCACTTTTATATTTTTATAATTTATGGAATGATTGTAAACAACGGCGTGACGACCTTAGCACGCCATGTTAGTTTAAACTTCGGCCCTGGAAAAAAGTACGAAAACAATAATTTACAGAAATATTACGAGTGAGTTACTTGAGTATTAGGTTACATAAACAGTTTCTAACTGGGTCATAGGTGGGAGCGAGTCGTCGTACGAGATATTAAGGCGGTAGATCTTGTGTTAACTCGCTGTATACAATGTCTTTGTGCGGAACGTCACGTCTCCGCTCAATCCGATGTAAATAAGCGGCACCCAATCAACATTCAATTTAAATAAGTTGAAGGACATCGCAACTTCAACGAATAAACCATAAAGGACATTTCTGTACAAATAATTTAACAACAACGTTAACGTTTTAAAGTAAATGATACTTAAATCCATAAAATTTAAGGCGGACGCACGATTTGTTAGATAAATAAAACTTACCACTTTGCCGGAAGAATTTAATTATTGATGTTTCTCCTCGGTTTATAACTTCGTAACAACCACTTGGTAGCTCGCGAGTTACTATTTTGTACATCTGAGTGATGATCCAACCAATGAACACGTGTTATCATTCATATTTCAGGTGCTTTTGATAAAATTTTGATAACAGGTGACATTTTTGTTCCAGAGTTCATCAATCAGCAGCACAGATAGATTTAGACATATATAGATAGGTACTAAAAACAGAAAGGTATCAACCTTGTAACTGACAGTCAATAGTACTAGTTCAGGTATGCATGCGATTACGGAAACGGTAGCGCTAGTGGATCATAGAATTTAAAAAAATAGCGGAATGGCGGGGAATGTAAATGTTGACAGCAATTCATCCTCGAATTGAACGAAGTTAACTTTTTCGCACTCATCGACATTTCATCGATCAGCACAAATTAGATACCGTCGATCAATTCGAAAGTGTCATAGTATTCTTTAAGTAAAATATTAATACATTAATATTAACGCAGCAGTTAAGCTTATACGTTTTTACGACAGACTGTTGCAGTGAAACCAACTCCATAAAACAACATAGCACAAAAGCAGTAGAAATTATAATGTATAAAATTAATTTTGCTAGGTAGGTATTTACCAGCTCTTCGCAAGAGGAGACCACTGTTGATAAGAAACGCCGCAAGAAACTCAACATTTAGTATTTTTTAAATAAATCATAATTTCACATGATAATTATAATAATATCATAAAATTTTAGGTTAGAGTAACATAAAACTGATTATGTTATAAATAAAAGTAGAACAATCAAGATGCGACAGACCAAGTGAACGTATATTTTAATAACAGGAAAGCACAGGAATTTATTTAATTATAATGTCTAACAAAGGTAAGGACCGCATACTCAAACAATTTGCAAAAGAATAAACCGCTTTGCATACGCACTTTGGCTTCTTACCAATATCACGAGTGAGAAGACAGCATCAAAAGCATACCATAGACCCAAATCCTGAGGAATGGAATTCCATTGTGGGGAAATTCAGTCAAAATTAATCAAGTTTTCATAGGACAAAAACAGTGCATCCAGTGGTATATGTGACATCACAACTGTTACATCTTGCAGACCATTATTTAAAAAGCTTAATTTCTTGACTGTCCCCTAAATGTATATTTTTGAAATGTCATGCTTTGTAAAAACTCATCATTATTTATCTACAACAAATAATCAAATTAGACACTTTAATAACAGATATCCAGCAAGGCTTATATGCCCTAAAAGTAGAACTGATTTGTACCGCAGAAACTGCTACTCAATGGCAGTACGAATTTTCAACAAACTACTAAACGGTTTAAAAGAACTGCCATTGAAAAGATTTAAAGTAAAGTTATTCGAGTGGCTAAATAACAATAACATATTACATGATTTTTCAATGATTTGGGATAATGTACTGTAGATATAAGTTAAAATGTTTAAAGTTATGAATGTAGATTTTTATAATTGTCAATTTATTTTCTATTATACATGACTATCATTTACTTTATTGTGACACTTAGGTTAAGATTAAGATTTCGCATAGCGATCAGGTGAGACGTGATTCCTACAATATTTCATGTTATCTTATGATGTACCTACCATGCCTAAAGCGAATAAAGTAGGTATTTCTTCTATATATAATATATAGAGCACAGTACTTCCCTTATAATCTGTAATTAACTGTACTCAAGAAATCAAAACATTATACTCAGGTCCATAAGAAAAGAAACACCAACAACTCTAAAAAGATATGTTTATAATTCTGTAACCACATTTTGCACAAGTAGGCTGAGATGTTTATTAGTGACAGGTTGCAAGCCCATCGCCTAACAATACTACAAGCCTTTATTCCCTTAGTCGCCTCTTACGACATCCACGGGAAGACATGGAGTGGCACTATTCTAACCCGGAAACCACACGGGCAAAACCCCCTTTCATCCACCTAGGGGCTAAATTTTAGTAATCGCTGAACTGTGTCTCATTATTTGCATCGAAGAGCGTTACTACCAAGTTTCAAGTAAATTTTACCATATTTTTTTTTCCAATCAATCTTCGTAAAATCCCTTCTTAAACGGAGCCTACTTTATAAAATCGACTCCCCCTCAAAATTCCAAATTTCTATCTTCAGCGGTTTGGGCTGGGCGTTGGTGAGTTAATCAGTCAGGACGTCTTCTTTTAGATAATATAAATGTATTTTCAGATTTTTTGTAATTGTAGTTTTGGCTGCAGGGCGGGACGCGCATCTCTAGCGAAAATTACATCTTTAGTACGGATGATGTACGGACACACTGATGGACGGAAATGGCGAAACTATAAGCGTTCCTTGTCGCCTACGGAACCCTAGAAAGGAAATTTGCATACAAGGCAAATTGAATCTGCACTGGGAAAAAGGATAAAAATCCGTAATTTGAACTTCCGATCACCCTGTCACTTTTTGGGAAATTAGTTACGCATCGAGAGCGAAAGCGATAGCAATAGACAAAGTTCGAATGACGGATTTTAAAGTCCCTGAACATGTTCGTGTAAACGTACATCCATATTATCCCTCAGCTTTTTCTTTGAACTTATCCGGACACTGCAGATAACAAGAATTACAATATTTAGACAAGCATTTTTTGGAGCGTCCCCACAGAGAGCAATCGCGTGTAATGAGCATTCGGCTCGAATAATAGAGTGGTGTGGTGTGGACCGCGTTTACGCTCGGCTAAACGTCCACGCCACTCGAATATTACACGCGAATGCTGTCAGTGAGGACGCTCCTTAACGTAGGAAAAGTGTCTTAAATTTAAAGTATTTTAGTCTATAGGAGCGTCCTCTATGAAAGCATTCGCGTATAATAATGAGCATTCGGCGTTGAATATTCAAGTGGTGTGGACAGCAGTAACGCTCGGCTCAACGTCCACGCCACTTGAATATTACATTCCCTATTCTCAGAAACTCCTATACAACGCTTTCGTCCGAAGCCATCTCGATTTTGGTACTTTTATATTTGAGCCTTGTAGCAAAGGTGCTCTTAAAGCACTAGAAACAGTCCAGATGAAGGCTCTACGTGTGGTCTCAGATGCCATGTTATGTTCCCCCAATAGAGCTATCCTCGTGGAATGTGTCGACCCTCCTCTTGACCTCAGAAGGCAATTCTTATCGGACCGCTATTTGTTTCACTGCTTTTCTTCTTCATCTCATCCTCTCATCCCAAAACTTAAACTGCTTCAAAAATATTGTTCCTCAAAGCCGTACTGGCGGAATAAAAACAAACCCAGACTGGTAACGAGTTTTGAAAAACTCTTGGCGCTGAGAGCTCCTGTCCAGAGAAGCCCCTCCTTGCCTCTTTACTCGATTCCTTTCGAGGCAATAGTTCATACTCCTAGCATCTTCTATAACTGTGGTATTTCAAAAAACTCTTCGACTGCTAATGCCATCTTTAATAAATATGTTAGTACTCATTTTCCTTCCCACTTACTCTTTTTCACTGATGCATCGAAACTCTCTGATGTAGGGTGTCTCGGGGGTCCGCTGTAGTTTGTCCTAGGATTAAGCATAAAGCCTTGTTTAAACTCCCCCCAGAGTCATCAGTCTTCTCAGGCGAATGCCTCGCCCTCTGGAAAGCTGTAGAATTCATTCTCGCCAACAAGCTTTCTAAATCAGTCATCTTTTCGGACTGCCTCAGTGCTCTTCAAGCCATTTCTCTCCACCCTGTTAAAAATTGTGCCCGCCATTACATCATCTGTCAATTGAAACACACTTTTTTTTTTGTGTCACTCTTCAAAATTAGAGGTATATTTTGTGTGGGTCCCTAGTCATAGTAATATTTCCGGCAATGAAACCGCAGATCAGGCGGCTAAGGCAGCAGTAATACGTGGTGATGATTCCTTTTTTAAAATTTACTCTCCGGATTTAGGTCATATCCCGGCGAAGTCCCTAATTAAAAAATGGTCTGCTCGATGGTCTTCCTCCAAAAAAACTTATTTCTCATTTATTCAACCCAGTATTCCCTCTCAGCCTTGGTTTTTCAAAAATCGATCATTGTCTAAACGACATACTAGTGTAATAATACGGCTTCGGCTTGGACGCGTTTGCTCGCCGGAACTGCTCCATAGATTTAAAATTAAGGACTCTCCTCTTAGTGAATGTGGAAACGAAATAGAAACAGTAGATCATACATATCTTTTTCAATACATGCGATCTATATCATCTCCTTTCAAAGGCTTCTATCCTCTTCCTACTAATATGACGTCTCTTCTGTGTCAAATTGACAACAAAAAAATTGTAGCTGTTATCTGTAAATTTATTGACAAAAATAACATTAAACTTTAGCGTTTTTGTGTCCGTTTCTTAACGTTTTTTGCCATTATTTTAAATTTTTCCCAACATATTGGTGATGGTGGCTTTGTGTTTGTCCTTTCTCTTCAGGTTTAACGTTCACCGATCGCAGTTAATATATTTATTTTTTAACCTCGAACCCGTGCAAAACTCGGAACTTGACATTGGCAGAATTGGGTTATCCCAAAAAAAAAAACCACTAGTTTTTAATTTTTTTTTCGATAAAATAGACTAATTGAAGACACTAATTTCACGGTTTTTGCATTTAAATCAATATATTAATTTATTTTAATTTTTAAAGAAAATGTTTTTATTACGTCACTACAAGCTGGTTTGTTTGAGAAATGCTTTAAAACTATTGAATTCGTTTGAGAGTACGCGTTTCTGTCAGATCACGTAAAATGTCAATGTCAAGTCATGTCAATATAGGTAAACTAAAGTATTAATGGTATTGTGAACGTTATATTCTTATACCTAAATCATACTTACATTAGAGCTTTAGCTCCACGTATTTCAGCTACGTTGTGATTGGAGCTGTCTCCCAAGTATGTCAATATCCTGACTATATCCACTTTGGGTAGATTAGTGGAATCAGCCCTTACAAAGTTTAATAATGTTTAAGTACAGCGTTGGTCGTCATTATAAGCAAGAATATCAGTATCTAAGATCTGGCGATGGTCAATATGTGTAGCAGGATCGTCAGATTCCGTAGAATTTGAAGCAATGTTGTTAAAATGCAGAAAATCAGAAAACGAGTAGTTATATGTTGCACACCAAACAAACCGAAATTTTATTTTTAGTTCGTTGAGTTTGACAATTCCACCCACAGACTAGCCTACGGGCGGAGGTTCCAAAACGGACTTGTATTTTAATCATACCATTTTTTTAAAGATCTGACCTTGTCATGTTTATATACAGTTAAAAATTTTCTTAATTTTAATAAGCGTTAAAATAAAACATAAATAAATAAGACAAAATTCGATATACATTATTTATTTATTACTGCATTCCGGACTCATATTATATGCAGTACTATGGTTGATTACAGATTAGACACAACTTACCAATGAAGATCGTGACGTCACTAAATTACAGGTCAAATAATGTCAAATGATAAATTAGAAATAACTATTTAATACTAATTTTGTAAAATAATCTGATAACAGGGAATGGTTCTACAACCCTTTTTCTCGAAATGGTTTTTGAATCACTATACATTACAAAATTATGGGATAACCCAATTGTGCTGGGATTCAGTCACAGACGCCATAATCAAAGAGAAGAAGAAGAAGAATATTACACGCGAATGCTCTCGGTGAAGACGCTCCTTAAACCTTAATGCAAAAAAACAACGTATGCAGGTAGTCTAGGCACAATAAGGTTGATCGAAACGAGGTTGAAATAGGAACATATGGCAAGGAATACTATACGCCATTGAATTATGACAAATTCTGATGAAAAATTGCCAAGTTTTTTTTCTATAGATCTTTCGTGTCGTTTTCCCATTAGCGGGAGTGGATTTTTTCATAATTTTAATACGATATTTATTTTTTATTCCGATTTGAACGTTGAATTTAAATTGTGCAATGGATGCTGTCAAGCATTTATCAGCGCAACTCAGACGAGTATCCCTTAAAATCTGTTACATTGTGTTACGAGCGGAACCCATCATGCCTCATCTAGTGAAATACGTAAGAACACTGCAAGATATAAAGTACACTGATGGATCCTATTTCTCTTATTATGGTGAACTCAAACATCTGCTCGATAGTTTCCTCAAGTTTTGGTCCAGTGTGATGGACGATGCGGTGCGAACGGCGGATAAGTTTATACACGAGATAAACAAACCGATTCTTCTGTCTACAATTGATAATACTATAGACATGCGCAATACTAACCACGAGATTTTTGATGCCCTATTTTTGCCGATTACAACGAAGGAACAACAAAAGGTAGGCTGAATAGTATCCTATTATCACTGCAATCGCACTGAACGCGGTAGCGGCGCGACGTGGCGGCTAATCTGTAAATATATAAATAAATATCAGGGGACAATCTCACACAAATTAACCTAGTCCCAAACTAAGCGCTAGGCTTGTACTATGGGTACTAGACAACGATAAACATACGACATCCAACATCACACAAATATCTGCACTTACCGGGTTTCGAACCCAGGACCGCTGGCTTCGTAGGCAGTGTCACTCCCAACCAGGCCACCGTGTCGTCAAACAATCTGTAATGATGATCTCTAAATAAAGAGGTCATACCAATACCGCTATCACTTTAGTGCATTTGCAGCGTAAATACTGAGTCTACTGAGTCAAAAATAATCCCATGATTCCCAAGGCTAGCTCTCGTTGTAACTTATTACACTTGGGCAACACAATATTTTCGTCACTTGTGATTCATAGATAGGTAAATAAGTATTAAGGATGGAACTGGCAGTAGGTACTTTAGATTTTATTTTCTTTTTCAATTTAGTCTCGGAACGGAAATTAAAATCAATAAAGCATCTGAAATTTATGAAATTATGACTGTCTTACCCGCTGGACTATTAAGGTCATACCGAAGTTGGTATTGTTACGTGTAGGTTAGCTTAGGTGGGTAGGTAGATTGGAAATGAGACGCCGAGCCAAAGATGTCACGATTGTAAACGAGGTAATTAGACTTCACGGCCAAGGCCATCGCTATTGCAATACAAGGCCGCAATGCGTTGAACCATCCCGCATCGAACTCTCTAGAGCGTCCTCGGAGTTCATCATTCATTCGAGAAGGCATTCTGGAACATTCGAGAACTGGAGTATAAAAGGCGAAGCGCGCGCGGCGTTATTCATTCTTTACTTGGAGAACGAACAGTGCGAACAAGAGCGAACCGAGCGACCATCTAAGTACCGGTGTTGGAAGCCTATTGTGAGATAATTGTTTGTAACAGTGTATTAGTAAAGTCTAGCTCTTAATAATCGGTGTGTTCGTGCATTTCTATAGGTGGGTACGAATTAGAGCAGCCTCCGGTTGAGGCACGCACGGCTCACGCATTTTGCTCAAATTCGTACGCGCTCACGCGCTGTGCGCGAGCAGCGGTCGAGCGGTGCGTGGCGAGCCGTCGAGAGTCGGTCTTTTGACCGTGCTCTAAGGCGCCTCGGTGTGCGTGCCTCGCGTAATTTTGACATGTATCCGAGCGTGCCGCGGGAAGAACGACAAGTTCTAACTTGTTTGTGGGTGAGGCGAGTACAAATTTGATAAAGTTCCTGAGCCGTTCCACCACCGAGCCGATTTCTTCTTCTTTTTTTAATAATTTGGTGAATTATGATAAACGCAGTCGCGGCTATCATCGTGTCCGACGCCATTTTGAAATAACGGCTCGCGTCAAGTACGCTGCACGCGTACGCAGCACGGGTGAGGACTACTGAGGACCCACGCATGTTTATGTGCAGCCATTTGGCTCGCGAGCAACTCGCTACGCGGGGCGAGCATGCCTCAGGCTGAGCCGCTCAGATTCGTACCCAGGTTATAACAGTTACCTACTCCCACGTAGATACGTAACGGTACCTTGTGCCAAGTTTAAATTATATCACGCGTCTGTCAAAGTGCAAATAGACATTGAACGCGAGCGCGGGCCGGGTCGGGTCCTAACAAGAAACACAACCTGATTTCTGTGTATATTCACAAATTGTCATTAGCTGCTGTCCCACGGCCCGTTTCCAGATCTGTAGGTTTGACGGGCCGAGCAATTTCCACGACGTAGTCAATACTGAACTAAACACTTTGCGCTCCAGATTTACGATGAAATGGAAGAGGATTTCCAAAACAACATGGCGGGACTCTACGAGATGAAGGCCAAAGTGGAGAAGTTTGATAAACAGGAGAAAGTTGAAGAATTCGCTAGGGAGCAATTCCCCAAGTCGATCATCCTGATGAACGAAGTGTTTTACGTGGCCCACACTTTTATTTCGATGATGCTCGCTGATCACGTCAGTACCTACCCTAAACTTAATACCTATACTAGCGTATAGACCAAGAAGTTTATATTATACCTACTATTGAGATTGCAAAAGTAACTTTGAAGGTAGAAAGTATAACCTTGAATTAAGTCACGCATGTTTTGCATCTTTCATTGGGACCAAAGAAAAGATATGCAATAGCCAATAAATAACTGATACATTATTATCTACTTTTCTTCCTTTGTGTAGGGAGACATGGAAAGAATAGGTACGTGACGTAATTCAAGGTATTTTTATTAGTTTAATTTATTATAAAAATCTCATCTTTCCGCAGATTTTTGTTAGCTTCTTGTTCTGTTTTGCAACAGCTGACATGGTGACCATTAGAAATAAGGCTGTCCGCGTTTGACCCACTCGGGATATTTTCCTTAAGGCGTGTCCAGACATATACGCCGCTGTGAACTCGCGCCGCGCGCGTTTACTGTGCA
This sequence comes from Acleris holmiana, assembly GCA_949316455.1. NCBI lineage: Eukaryota > Metazoa > Arthropoda > Insecta > Lepidoptera > Tortricidae > Acleris > Acleris holmiana. Next base: position 2,838,219 of record OX438778.1, read on the forward strand.
AGCCTTGCGTGAACTGCGCCAAAAAGGCGCACCATAAAATTTAAACAACTGCACGCTTTTATTTGATTATCAATTAGGGAGTAACTTTTTATTGCGTCTGGAGCAATTGACCGTCTTACTCATGACCATCATTAGTAGTCATGACCACAGAACTATATATTAATTATCTGGCGGCGGGACTGTTAGGGTGATTACACAATGTAAAGATGTTCAAGGAAAAATTCGCGCGAGTCGTTCTCCATTCAGAAGTGCCCTAAGTACTTAGAAAGACTGTCGAAATTCTGTCACCAGTGACAAGTAAAACCATACAAATCTCAGCCCACATTTACATTGTGAATCCACTCTAGGCAGGCAGCTTTGATAGTACCTACATTGTTGCCGAGGGCAGAAAGTACGTGATTTATGGAAGAGTCGCTCTCTAGTTTTTTTCTGACGTTAAGAAGAAGGCACACGAACACTCAGGCCACCTGATGTTAAGTGGAATCTGAGACCCATAGACATTTTGATTTCATAAGACCTCAAATGCGTTGCCAACCCTGAGTACTAAGATGGAATGCCTCTATGCTAGTACCTAATTTTACCGGTTGTCTTATCCCCACACCGGAACACATCAATGCAATACATTACATTGAAACTGTCGATTATTGACAAAAGAGTCCATAAATTGCACTTTCTGTCGAAGTATTGCTTTTCTCAACTACGAGTACTGCGAGGAAACATTTTCATTAACAGCAATGGGGTTCCGTCGCCAAAGACTCCAGTTTTTTTTTTTTAATATTTTTCCATAGCTCGCTGAAATAAGGGGTAGCCTGCAAGATCTCCTGACACGGCACCGCGCTAATTTGCGCTCTCTGGAAGAAGAAACCGAAAGGAACATGAACGCTTTACTTCAGCAGCTGTACGACAAACACAAGGAGCAGCTGGTGCTGAGCCGGCGGGAGAATCGTCCGTCCGTCGAGTTTGTTGAGGTCCATCATAATGTACGTCACGGACTTTTGGTGAGCCATCATGGAACCTTGTCGCATAGAGATTGTAAAGTGTGACGTATGTGACTACCCAAAAAGGCGTACCTACTTGTGTAACTTTGTTTCAACCAGGGATTGTAAAACCGGTTTTATTCAATACCTGTATTTACATTGTCTAATTATTACCACTAAAAAATAATACCTATATCGTCGTCTTACTTACTCAAACTCATATCTGCATATTTTGTTTGCCGTTGGTAAAGTTATTGCCTCTTAAGTATTTCTGAACGAAAATGTATTGTTGTGCGGTATTGTTGTCATTTCGCTTTTGTTTTTATCGCTATGTATACACTATTTACAGTATTAAATACCTGTATTCAATACCGCTATTCATTGCACCTGATAAGTGAGATGTCAATTAGACTTCAATTAACTGTAATATCAGACTTGTCTAAGGCGAGTCTAAGTTTTTTGTAAGAGCATCGAAAACATTTACATACACAAATAAACGAGTATATTGGCACTGACAGGTATTACTGGTAATGGTTTTTAGGGGTAAGTATCAAATTGAGGTATTGTTGTCGATTGTCCCCATTTGGTTTCTTAACAATTAACACGGGAGAACACCACGCACTGTGAGATGGTTCTACCACATCCTTAGCCAACATCTCATCTAGCTCCTTTTCAATTTCTTTTTTTATTACTGGTGAGAAATTGTATTGTCGCTGATGTATTGGCTTATGATCTGCAGTGTCAATATCATGTCATCAATTGGCTAAACCGATAATATACTTGAATACCGGTATTGATTATACCGGTAATCAGAGCTTTAGCGATATAAATAGTCAAAGTAGATTATAACCGGTTATACCTCATTTTATACCGGTAATGATCCCTGGTTTCAACAAAAAAACACTCTTCGATTTTTAGAAAATGCTTTATTATATTTGATAACGGTAATAGTAACGAGGGCGACATCTGGCGAATGCTCGACGCAGTCTTGGATTTGACTTAATTCACCCAAGAGTGTCATAATACTCGTATCATAATATAGGCTATAATAGAACCACCTCACAGGGCTCGGATATCGGTTAAATTTATAAACTCAAAAATTATATCGACGCTTAAAAGGCAAAATGGGATAAGCGACATTTTTTGTGATATTGAGTTACATATATCGTTCAAATCATAAAAATCTGCTGATTTATAAGATATATGTAACTCAATATCACAAATAATGTCGCTTATCCCATTTCGCCTTTCAAGCGTCGATATACTCGAACTTGACGCAAAACCTTTTCATTTCGGTTCCGTTCTCGTAAACCGTTTTTAGGAGGAACCTTATTTAAAGTTCTTTTCGAATTAACCACTTTCAAGCAAAAAAAACGGTTAAACCATTTTGCGCACGATAAACAGCGTCGCTTAGTGTTTTTATTCAGTAGGTAGAAAACTTTTGGTTTCTTCACCCGCCGCTTGTGGATTAAACCGGTTAATTGAGGTGAAAATAAAGTTCTCAAAACGTTCGCGTTCCCTAGAAAATTTCAGAGCATAACCGAAATAAACCGGTATTAACCGGTATTTTTTAATCGGTACCGAGCCCTACCTCTTTAGACCTGATGCTGCAGGGAAAGATGGCTTTTGACAGCTAGCTTTTCCGTTTTATTACTTTTGTGATTGGTTTTTGTTTATTATTTGCTGCGACAGGGTTTCATCAATAAAAGTCCGCGATGCTACTGGTTTGGGAATTAGTGGACTGCCGGGGCTTCTTTACCTGTAGTTTTTTTATGACAAGGTGAAGTATATGAAACCCATAGACATTTTCACAAGACTGCATGCAAACGCGTTGCCAACCTGAGGATTAAGATGGAGTGCCTGTATCTACTCTAGTAATTTTATGTGGTCTTATCCCACATCGGAACACAACAAGGCGAACACTGCTGCTTGGGGGTAGGTTAAAGGAAAGGATCCGAACCAAGACTGCACAAGGCACTACCACCAATAAAAAAATAACTCTAAATTTGTGTTACAACTAGAGTGAATGGGGTTTGGTGTAAGCAACAAAACCTCTTTGAATTACATATACCTATACTAATATAAAGAGGTAAACTTTCTGAGTTTGTGAGGTTGTAGGGGGTAATCTCTCCGACTATCTCCATACAAAATACATCTAAATCGGTTCAGTAGATCCATTTACATCTATACTTAGTATGGAGATAGTTCGAGTCCTGACATAGGGTATTTTTATCACTTACATTGCACGTACCAGTGGTACTGAACCTTGAAGGTAGGGAAATTCCGGAATCTCGGTCCGATTAACAGTTCCGGAATTGAAAGGCGTCAGTATCGGAATTCCGGTATTTAATTTATTTTAATATTATTATCAAACACCGGATTGACGGGGGCAAAAATGTACCAGAGCTAGTGAGTACGTTTATGGATATCGATAAAAAGCAATTTTTAATCATCATAATCACAACTTGTGGCCAAGTTTGAATATGTTTTAATGTGCAAACCAGGTCGTTAGGGATCGCTACTACCATCCTATCCAGCGAGCCTATTATGGTCGACATGGTCGTGTTTATCGACGTGGATACGCGTAGGTAAAACCTCTGTCACTTTCTGACCTTTATTTACAAGCGTGAGCGACGGAAGCTTTATCCACGATAAAGGAAACCATAATATAGTTCCCGTCATGTAAAAAAGCCCTGAGTGACAATGGAGGGGATGCGTTTGCGCATAGGTACAGTCGCCAACCAATCGCGTGCGCGCATAAGCTTGCCAGCGGAGTGTTCCCCGTCCCGCCCACTTCATACCACCAATTTCGTCGATAAATGCGCGATCGCGCAGGTACATCGCCAGCGGCCTTTTTACGTGACGGGATTGTAGCAGTGTAAGTATTGTTGTGTTCCAGTCCAGGAGATGAAATGACAGGCCAAAACATTGATTTGTATTGAACACATGGCTGGGCTTCTACACGGTATTAACGATATCGTCTTTGACGTGTTTTCGTATTGTCAACGTTTTGATAACTCTTATGAGTCATAAGTTATGACATTGATAATAATGGCGGCCGAGTAAAAAAGGATGCTTAAACACGTCAAACACGATACCGTTTCGCAGTGGAATAGAGGCCCTGTTTAATTGTCGACTTACGAGTATACAGGATGGTATGGTTGAATTGGGGCATTAAGTACAAGGACCAAATAGCTTTGAAGAGGCTAGAGATGTGTACTACCTAACTTTATACTTTACCAACTGCATATTTAACACGATAGTAGACCTCAGAGAGATGATTCGCAGTACAATTTGTAACCTAATCTTATTTGCGCTTGACTCCGTCCACGTAGTCGTTTATCGCTATTCTGTTGGGAACTGTCTAATTTTTCAGGACAAATAGTAGCCTATGTGCTATTCCAGACTATACTCTATCTCTGTGCAAAATTTCATCTAGATCCGTTCAGCCATTCTGGCATGATTGAGTAACAAACATACAAACTTTCTCATTTATCCTCGTGAGAGCCAGTGTGCTATGTAGTACACAATCAAGGCAATTTAGTTTGACTCTTATTTCGATAAGTATAACGTTCATTTTTGTTTGTTTCAAAGTTAAAAACGGCATTTAAGAGCAAATGTAATTGAACTTTATTTCCTTCCTGTTCGATTCAAATTCCCAATTACAAAAATCACTCCGTTTGTAGTATGATGGGCGTCACAAGGTGAAAATACTAGTAAGACAGCTTTGAGGTTATAATTTGTACTGGAATGACAGGTGTCAGGGTTGACGCCTTATCTTCCCTTTACCATAGTTAACGTGCACCATTGATAAAATTCGGCGGCGCGTCGTAGAGAATCAAAACGATGAGCCGATCCAGCGGGTGAAGAGAGAAGTAGCCTACTTCCAAAACAAGATGGAGGAGTTCAATGTGATCGCAGGAAATCTGCTCAAGCTGAAGAAAGAACTAGACCAAGTGCAGAGAGATGAGGAGGTCTACAACGCAATACGGTAAGAGAGTTGTGCGGACCTTGAAACATAACCCTCCTCAGGTCATGTCTTGTTTATTTATGTGGTCAACACAAATTAGGAAAATCAAGCGGACCATATGGGACAGTGGAGTGGAAGTGGTCCACTTGATTTTCCTAGTTTGTACATTGTCCACTTTCCTGAATGTCGATTTTCCCGTAAGGTCCACTTTCCTGCATGGTCCATTTTCCCGTAAGCTCCACTTTCCTGCATGGTCCACTTGTGCTAGTGTAAAAAGCGACATTTCGACAAAAGACGTACGCTTTCGAGATAAAAAAAATATAGATATTTCGCATGCTAAGCTACCAAGCGGCGCGGCGGTGGGGTTGTAACGTTACGAGCAGCGTCTTGAATGTAATAAACTAATAAAGTATTTGCAGTTTCGGTGGGCCGGTATATTTGGGTACATTGTGAATGACCTGAACATTTTAATCACTTAGGCTGCGTCGAGGTTAATGAGTAGGTACTCTGGCTCTGTGATGAATGACGCTGACTGTACAAATTGAATACGTTAATCATACCCTAATCTAAAGAGACTGGAACTTGTCACTTTTTTACCCTCCAACATACCAAGGGTAATAGCTATCTTTTTAAATGTAAGTACCTATCTAGTATATGTGGAGGATGGTGAAGCGATGCTTAAATCGCGTAGCTGTCAAAAATAATCCAAACAAAAGCTCCGGGCGATAACGTTTCTCACCCCCTAAACCTAATCCAATTTCCACGATTTTTGAATATGTTGTAGATATTATGAAATAGGTCTGTACGTTTCCGCTATTGCTTTTTGTAAACATTTTCTTGAAAAATTTGAATATGTTGTAGATATTATGAAAATCTAGGTCTCAATGTTTTCCTTTTCAAGAAAATGTTTATTGCAAAGGAAAAAAACAAACGCGGAAACGTACAGACCTAGTTTTTTATAATATCTACAGCATATTCAAAAATCGTAAAAATCGGACGACGTTTAAGGGGAGAAAAACGTTATCGCATTTTGTATGGAATTATTTTGCTTCACAGTCCTCTGAAGTAAACTGTGTTATTTATTTACATTAGCAATAATGGCGAAGAGGCGCCACCGGGGGAAAAGAACGAGTGTTGGAAGGACATGGAGGGCAACTTCGCGGAGCAGAAGGACACCCTGCAAAAAGCAATGATCAAGGTGGCTAAGTCGATAGTGTCATTTTTTTCTGTAAGAGGTAAGTGAGAGCAGGGGCCGTATTATGAAGTAAATATATAAAAAGTCTCACAAAAAAAATATGTTTGGACAAGCTTTTGTTGCCGACTGTCCTTTTTTTTGGAAGTTTATCAACACCAACCTAATGAGTCGAAACCCAGTGGGTCTACTTTAAGAGGATTGTGAAACAATGCTAAAATAGCGTAGCTGTCAAAAATAATCCATACAAATTTAGCTCCGGGTGACAACGTTTCTCACCCCCTAAATCTAATCGGATGTCCACGGTTTTTGAATCTGTTGTAGATTTTATGATAGGTCTTTACGTTTCCGCGTTTGTTTTTTTCCTTTGCAATAAACATTTTCTTGAAAAGGAAAACGTACAGACCTAGATTTTCATAATATCTACAACATATTCAAATTCGTAAAAATTTGACAACGTTTAAGGCAACAAAAACGTAATCGCATTTTTTATGGAAATTATTGGCTTCACAGTCCTCTTAAGTATAGCGGAGATCCTCTCACCACCTTCCGACTCTATCATCAGACCAACTAGATGATGACATAATATTGTACTGACATCGAAGTTACGCAGGAATACCAAATTCCAGCTCAATCGGTCTCCGGGAAGTGGTTCAAATCTTCCTTGTAAGATTTCACCCGTACATACGAGTACATACATATAAATAAATAAATATCAGGAGATAATCGCACACTATTGATGTTAGGCTGTTTTTCTACCAGAGCTGGGCGAGGTAGCGGAGCGGTGTGCGTGGAAAAAATCCACCAATAGGATTCCTAACCTCGCTCAGCGCAGCTCTCCTATTGGTAGATTTTATCGTCGCACACCGTGGTAGAAACGCAGACTTTCTGAGGTGGTTTTTATTGAAATTTGTGGTAGCAGTGTGGTTGGAGTCTCAGATCATAGAAACAAGGGAGATATGTTATGGGGGCGTGGTTCGTGACGCCTCGATATGGTCAAAATGGACATATCGGTTCAAGATACGTCAAACGCTGTCAGTCGCCACCCATCGCTGTCCCCATTCAAATGTTAAAATGACTGTTATTAGCGTAAAACACTGCAAATTCGTAGTACAAACATTAATTTAAAATCAAGCGGCATAAGTGGCATAACATATCACCGATAAATAAAAATAATAAGCGTTATTTCTACTTTAAAATGAATGTTAATGTTTGTTTGGATTTCCGAGCGTAAGGATGCGAATGTTATTTTTATCGACTATCGATAAATGCCTCGTTCATTCTACAGCGATCAATAGAATAAAACGCATAAAACACAATGAAATAACTTTGCAAATGTTTTACGCTTTTAGAAATTTAGTAAGTACCTATTTACGCGTTCGTAAATAGGTACTTACTAAAATCGGAATTCGGTTGTAGTGTATTGCAGATATAATTCATTCATTAGATTTAATATGTCTATCTATCCATAATATGTACAGACGTACATAACTATTTTAACATCGAAGTCATTTTTAAAATAAACAAAGCAGGTTTATTTTATTTGTTTTAATTGTGTAGCATTAAATATAATAAAAAGGTTAATTTAACATACAGTTAAGAAGCCGTCTTAGATTTTAAACCATTGTAAAATTAGTCTATGAATGTTTTTTTTTAAGTTTCTTGTACAGGGGGGAATTTAATTTATTATTTTGAACGATAGAGTTTATAGTAAGACGTATTCTGAATTTCTTAGAAAACCTCAACTGGCTACCTATTACGGTTAGAAAGATACCGCCATGATATTTGCGGGTGGTAGGACCTTGTGCAGGGTCCGTCCGGATCGCTACCACCACCTTATCCATTAACCTACCGCCAAACAGCAGTGTTCGCATTGTTGTGTTCCGGTGTGGGGATAAGACAGCCGGTGAAATAATTAGCATAGAGGCATTCCATCTTAGTCCTCAGGGTTGGCAACGCGTTTGCAGTCTTGAGAATGCGAATGTCTATGGGTCACAGTTTCCACTTACCATCAGGTGGCCTGTGTGCTCTTTTGCCTACTCGGTGCCATAAAAAAAATAAAAATGATGTGAGCTTAATGAATCGTTTAGGAACGCGCACTGCTGCTGCTAGTAAAGACGTCATAATCCGTAAGCGCTGGTCGCCCGGGGTCTCACGCCCCTTACGAAGTTTAAAATGAAATATCTCGAAAACTTACGTATCGAAACTAGCCGAATTCGATAGTGTTTGTTACGAATGTAGATAGCAGTGTTAGTAATTTCACCAACCACTATAATAATTATGGAGTACTTTTACGAAAATCATTAATATAGATTTCCTACTAAATCTAAAATAAAATAAAAATAATAGCTACGGGTCTCAACCCTTCACTGTTAGACATAAAGAGACAACAACAGGTTGTTCTTGGGATTCGAACATAACAAATAGTCTATAGATTTTCGAAACGAAGATTGCAAGACCGCCTCGGTGGAGGTTGTATGCCTAGCTTGCCCTCCACCGTGCACTCCAACGGCAAGGACACCATCATCAAAATGGGCGTTTTCCAAAAAAGTGTACATCGTTAAAGATTAAAGTTGAGAAAATTTTACTTTTCCATTTCATCACAAAAATTAACGTATGTAAAATGTATGGCTAATTTTCGTGACGAAATGGAAAAAGTTAAATTTTCTTAAATTTTGTCCTTAACGATGTACACTTTTTTTGAAAAACGCATAAATATGGGAATATGTATATCTGGCTGTTAAAAAGAAAAATAAGGAAGAAAAGTGTCACTTTAGCCCTAGGTAGGTATAGTAATTAATGTAATCATATCAATCACCTAATAGTGAAAAAAAAATTATAACTTTGTCTGAGAATCGAATATTATTAATGTATCAACCAAAATATTACATTGGTTATCGAAATATTTTTAAACAGGCATGGTGACATTCTTACTTCAGTAGCAGACAAATGACGCACGCAGCTTGAAAAAACGTTTATTTGACGTCGCTGTAATCGTAGTTCTTAAGTTATTAGACTGAAGGACTTCTGTTTCGACGCCATCTAGCGCTAAATAGTCAAGATTATACTCGTCGCTAGATGGCAGCTAAGTAAACCAGTAAACGCTACCTTACGTTGAGTAGCTGAACTACGATGGAAAAAACGACCTTTCAGCATTCCTCGACCTACGTAAATAAACATTAAAGCTGAATTTTGTGCTTCTATCAAAATTATATTATGACGTTTTTATTTCGTAAACTGTAACCAATTATCAGGAAGTTGTTTTTGTAGTAGTGCATAGAGCGTAAGTGTAAACCGCACACATTTTTAAAAGTGGCGACACGGGGTCACGATCGAATTTGCGCTCATGGCATATCTCCCTTGTTTCTATGATCTGAGGGTTGGAGTATACGCAGTGGAAGCGTGCTGGGCCCATAACCTATTGAAACTTGTGGTAGCAGAGCGTGGTTGGAGCGTGGGAAGTACTTGTTTTTGAAATAAAACCACAGCAAAATATATATGATCACTCACAGTTATATTATCGTTTATATTATGCAGTTTACATATGAGATTTCTTTAGTAATTTTTTAAACGAGAAAAACGTTTTTTAGCTTATTCCTTGGTGACAAAAGTTGACATGCCTGTTAGCTCACCGCGTGACTTCATTTTCACTTACTCACCAACCATCAGTGATATAGGACCCTATTATTGTCAGGATGGTGTTTTTAGGTCCTCACCGGATGACGTATAATGACATCATCGGCCGGTTTCACATCGACGAGTTTGGCCACCAGGTTTACCACTACGATTACGACTTGCATTTGCTTCACGTGGATTGCGAGAGAAACTACAGACAGGTAGCTTGCTCTTTAACTAAATACTCAACTATTTTAGCCCGTCTTCCATATACTGGGTGTAGCCTGTAAAAGGAGCAATAAATTGAGAGATCGTTTCCACACCACAAACGTAACAACATTTATTCTATAACTTTTGAGAATAACTTATTGTTAACTAAATATTGCGAAAACTACGAAGTTTGTAGGCTGACAGTAGTTTTCAACTAGACTAATGGATGGAGTTTATTGAAAAATGAAAATGCTATTTAGTTTGTTTGAAAAAAATACAAATTATAAATAACATATTTTTTTAAAGTTGTAGAACAAATGTTGCTACGTTTATAGAGTAGAAACGATCCCTCAATTTATTGCTCCTATTACAGGCCACACCCGGTATACCTATAAATACACTCTTACCAAACTAATAAATAGATAATCAAATACATACTAATACAAATTAATACAAATTAATACATAATAATGACTCAACCTACCAACCCCTCACCTTATTTATCAACCTTGACTCTTGTTCTCTTTCTGGTCAACCAGTATTTTGGAATATTTCACAGACGAAGTGCAAGGACTTCCACTGTTTCGACCGCCAAGGGCGCTTCGTGATGAAGGACGGCGAGAAGAACTACTGCCTTACATCCTGCACCAGCACCTACAAGTTGGGGGAAGACACGGTGCTGAAGAAGGTATAGTAGTGGCTCTTTTTAACAGACTTCAAAAAAGGAGGAGTTTAAACGTTCCATTATATGCTTTTTTTTCATGTTTTTTTACCGATTACTCCGTCAATTTGTGGACCGATTTTGAAATATTTTTTTTGGTTTGATAGAGTATACTGGGTGTCCAGCAAGAAAATTTAAATTTGAATTTAGAATTTTTCGGGAATGGCACGACCTACGAGATTTAAAATGCCGCCATTTTGTTCATAATTAGTGCGGATTTTTTTGTTAACCATGAATCTTTGGTCTGGTGAACATCGAGCATTCGAGATCAAGGCTTTCTTACAATGTGGAAAATCTATTACGGAAGCCAGAAGAAAATTTTGTTCGCATTATAATTTACGAAAAATTAGTGCAGCACCGTCTATTCAGCTTATACGGTTATGGATTAAGAGGTTTGAAGAAGCTGGATCCACATTAAACAAAAACTTGCCTGGCCGTAGACCTTCAGTTTCCACCGCCGAAAACATTCAAATTATTCGAGAAGCCGTGTATGAAAATCCACGTCGCTCTGTTAGAAAACACGCATCGGTTTTGGGAATCAAAAAGTCATCAGTGCACATTATAATGAAGAAGGTATTAAAATTCCATCCCTTCAAATTCAAATTGTGCAAAATTTGAAACCCGACGACTACTCTTCAAGAATGGCTTTTGCTAAGCAGATGTTACTGAGATTTCAAACCAATTATCGCCTTTCCAATATATTTTTTAGTGATGGAGCTCATTTTCATTTAGACGGCTACGTCAATTAACAGAATTATCGTCACTGGGCCCCGAACAATCCACAAAACAAGCATTCGAATTCGCTTCACAGAAAAAAAGTCACCATATGGTGTGCTATATCAGGTGCGGGAATTATAAGGCCGTATTTTTTTGAGGACTCAACTGGACGATCGATTACTGTTTCAAGTGAAAATTATTGTAAAATCATAGAAGATTTTTTATGCCAGAATTGAGAAGCTGTTTGTTTGCAAACAGAAAAACCTGGTTTCAGCAAAATGGAGCTGCTCCTCATACCGCCAGGGTGACAATGAATGTTTTGAGGAACAATTTCCCTGCGAAATTAATATCTCGTTTTGGGGACATCCATTGGCCTGCGAGGTCGCCAGATTTGTCACCGTGTGATATTTTTTTATGGGGATACTTGGTATCTAAAGTTTATAATAGTCTCAGCCTACAAATTTAGATCAACTTAAAGAAAATATCGAGACTGAAACCAAAAATATTTCATCTGATACTGCACAAGCAAGTAAACGCGTTTTTGAAAATCTACGCTTCCGCTGAGAACAGTGCGTTGAGCAAGGTGGTCAGCATTTAGACAATATCGTTTTTAAAACATAAATCCGCATTAATAGTTTAAAGGTTTTTGCTATTCATAGGCCTATAAGTCATGTACTTTTTTAAAAAATAATTATTAAAGTTTAAAGTTTCTTATTGGACACCCTGTACTTCCGAGGTGGTCCCATTGTCACCAAATTTGAATCTGATTAAGGGATCAGTGAGGAATGAGGGAACTCCTCAAATATTGTAGGCAAACGACACGCTGGCCTAGTTGGGAGTGACCCTGCCTCTGAAACCAGCGGTCCTGGGCTCAAATTCCGGTAAGGGCAGATATTTGTGTGATGTGCGAAAATATTGACACTACTTTTGTAATTTCTTTTTTACGGGCTATTTTGTAACAAGTTGTATACAGCAGAGGAAATGTTTTGGGTCCCATCAAACAATCGTCAGCTTACGACAATCCTATCCATTTTATCGATTTTCGAATATCGCTAACTCAGAGTTATGCATTGACAATGCTCTGTAGTGGTCTGTGTGTTGGCTTTCTCCATGCCATGAAAGTTACCCCGATACTGGGACCCAATTCGCCAGCTGGCACTCATTACTGAATAAAATTGACTGCCTTTGTAATTTGATTAGTTACGTTTAGATATAATTTATTTAATTTAGCATTTTAAGTGATTTGGTGGCTCACTGTAAGCTAACAATTGTAATTATTTGAAATCGATAAAAATTAAAAAGTGCGTGCGTTTGACAGTTCGTCTCGCATGCAAAATCATCTCGAAGTCACGAGAATTGGGTCCCTGGATCAACTATCCCACCTAATTTTAACGTCTCATTCAGATAACGCAAGACTGCGGACACTCTGAAAAAGTAAACAAGGAGTGTGGTATGCACATCAAGGATCTAACAGACGTGGAGATTCTGCCCGACGCCAAGCCTGTGGATATTAAAAGTTAGAATCAACTTGTCTTACTAATGTTATAAACGCCTAATTTTAAAATTACCTACAAAACACATAACATCACGCCTTCATTCCCAGAGTGGGGTAGGCAGAGCTACAGAAATACCAACAACTCTAAAAAGACTTGTTGATAATTCTGTAACCACATTTTACACAATCAGGCCAAGAAGTTTACTAGTGTATTAGTGACAGGTTGCAAGCCCATCGCTTATCAGTATTACAAGCCCTTATTTCCTTAGTCGCCTCTTACTTACGACATCCACGGGAAGACATGAGTGGCACTATTCTTACCAGGCAAACACACGGGGTAAATTTTCAAGTTCTCTAGGGTAAAACCTAAAATATATGTGGTGGAAGTCGGGGACAGAAGCTAGCCATCTTTACTTATATAAATCGATGTGTGTATGTGGGTATATGTGGGTACCTATTAATGTATCGAAACACCTTTCAACGAGCGTAATTAACATAATTTTCATTTCATCGAAAAGCATTCGCCGCATGAGTTTTTTTTAAGGTAGTCACAAATCTAACCTAACCTAACCTAACGAATTAATTAATATTTAAGATAATAGAAAATAGCATTCGATGAAATTATACAGTCGATGAAGTGAAGTTCGATAAAGTGATGGGTTACCAAAAGAGTACAGAATGCTTTGACTACTAGATTGCAGTTAGCCGCTTTCTTTCAAACTCGCAATCTCGGTCTACCTTGATAGGTATAGGAGCTGGTGCTGCAAAATAGTTATAAACGCTTCATTTGACTAATAATTACTATTTAATAGTAAGTTAACTCCAACTTTCGGAGCTGATAACTAGCGTTACGACCACGTTAGTTAGCCTTTTCGACGCCTTATGTCAAAAACAAATGCTTTACTTACACGCCAAATATGTATTAAAAGTTATGCAAAATGTAACTCACTAAGAAAGTATACTAAATAATGTCTCTTTTAACCTGTACCTGTGACAACTAGAAGTGTCAATGGCGTTGCAGGCACGACAGCTCATGACTACTTTAGGCGTCTTTGGCGTTCAAAGGGTTCGTTGTGGCTCAAGAATCCATGGAGTCCCCGCACTACTCACCAAGATTCAGAAAAAAATGCATTAGAATTGTTTTTTTGAACAAACGAAACAATTGGAAACTAAAATTTGTCATTGTGTCAACTAAAACCCCTTTATTTGCGTTGGGGGTTTAAAATGCTTTCTTGTTTGTACCAGGGACGCTGCAACCCGAGGTGGTGGAGTATTTGTGGGAGCAGTTCGGGGCGCTGCTACCACAGGCGCTGTACGACGTCGGCACGGCGCGCCCGAAGAACCCCATACACTACTTAGCTCATAGGCTGTTAGCTAACAAGTACGTAACAGGCTGGGGCCAAACCACTCCTTTCCCAAGTCGTTCATAAAAAACCATCAAGTCCTTATTTAACGTCAGTGGCAAATAAAATATGTAACATTTTTTTTTGTATTTGATAAGTTAGTAGGCGACAAAAAAAAATTGAAATTTAAAAAACCGCCGACTCTAGTCTGTAAAAAAAACCTCTATAAAGTAAAAAGTAATAAGTTTGAATTTTTATTTCACGCTTTTTAAACTTTGCCATCTGAGTGTCTGTTTGTAGCATCGTAGCTCCCAAATGGTTGAACGGATTTGGACACAAGTTTTATTAAATAAAGCTACATTCATCAGGATGGTTCTTAGCAAGATTTCATAAGCATTGATTGTGCTGTTTAAGAGATATCAGCTCTGAAAGTAGGTGTCGCCGTTAATTTGGGGGCTTTTAACCCCCTTAAAAGCTCCATATCTCAAAAACGGCTGAACCGATTTTTATAAAACATGTCTAAGAACCACCGCTAGAAAACCTGCTTTCATTTAAAAAAGACCGCATTCAAATCGGTTCATCCATTTAAGAGCTACGGTGCCACAGACAGACAAACACACACACACACACACACACACTTACGCGTCAAACTTATAACACCCCTCTTTTTGCTTCGGGGGTTAAAAAGCACCAACTTTGCATGGAGCTTGCCTCTAAAACCAACACGGCTTAGAGTTAGGTCATTAAATAGGTCTTTAAATCTACTTTATTTCGTTCTATAGCCACCAAGTTGAATTCCATTGCAGAACTAAGATATTCGTATTTTAGTCAGCGTGAATACGATCTATCACAAAACGGGTTTTAAGAGAATACCGATCATTAATCATTAGGGTACCGAAGTGTGTAATATAAACGCAATGAAAATGTCTTGGTGCCTACAGAACGAAATGAATTAGATTTAAAGACCTATTCAATGGCCCAACTCTCATGTTTGTTGGTTTTAGGGCCATTTTGACGCATGTTCCCTTGGGTCTTTGCACATGGTCGTTAGGAGAGGAAGCAGATACAAATAAAAACATCTTTTTTTCGAATGATTTGCAAAAATACACATTTTTAGTTTTATAAATATTATATTTTACATATTGTATTGTATTTTATATATTATAAATATTGTATTCTCAAAACAGCACATTGGAAATATTATTGGGTGACAATTGGATAAATATTGGAAGGAATTTTTAAGAAAATGAATCCTTGATAGAGTTGCCTAAAAATGTTCCTTTCTAGTTGTCCTTTTTGTTAGCAAAATGCAAGAGTTGCTGCTAACAATTGGTGGCTAGAACTCGAAGATATTTTGCTTCTATGAAGACGAGTAGGTATTTTACCAGCTATAACTGTATAATTATTTTCTTACAGATACGGTAAAACTGCGGGAGAACTAAAAGTGATGAAGCAGAAAGCTCAGGAGTACCGTGCCAAGATAGTCCAAGCTCGCAAAGACGTAAGTGTTTTTCAAAATACGAGTATGTGTGATGATTACACTGATGATGGCGGTTCAAAACATACCTACGTATTTAATTTAGACCACGTTAGAGGCAGGGATCGTTACCGGTATTCTGATTACCGGTTTTAAATGAGGTATACCGGTTATAATTGCATTTTGCTATTTATATCGCTAAAGCTCTGATTAGTGGTATTTAAGTATATTATCGGTTTAGCCAATTGACAACAATACCTCTTTTTGATACTTTACCCCTAAAAACCATAACCAGTAAACCTGTCAGTGTCGATATCAATACTCGTTTATTTGTTTCTGTAAATGTTTTCGGACACGCCTTAGACAAGTCTGAAATTACAATTAATTACCGTCTAAATGACATCTTACTTATCAGGTGCAATGAATAGTGGTATTGAGTACAGGTATTTTATACTGTAAATAGTGTATACATAGCGATAAAAACAAAAGCGGAATGAAAATAATACCTCTAATTCGAATAGAGGTACCTACTGTTTTTTTAGCGGTAGCAATTTGTCAACTTAAATACAGGTATTGAATAAAACCGGTTTTACAATCCCTGCGTAGAGGTCTACTTTAACTTATGGCATTAAAGTATTCCGTATCTGACTTATCTTGATAACGTAACGGCACCAGTGCCCGACACTTTAAGCTGACAAGCACCAATCATGGACAGAAGCTTTTAATTCAAAGATCATAGGGTTATAAATTATTGATTGGGGCTGACTCTAACAAAACTTAGCGCTTTAAAGCTTAATATTTCATAAACGTAACCCTGAATCAAGAAATTGGTTTCACAAATTCGCAATATTTTTCAAAGTCCTATCCAACGACACCCCACACTGTGGGGCAACGAGAAAAAAAAACACCCACGTTACGTGTAGGGGAGGTACCTACATTAAATACATTTTTTTCCAACTTTTAGTTTTACCACTTTTTTGTCTAGGGAACCCTAAAAGTAGCCCTTTTTAATCGACAATCTTTCAAATCGTCTGTTTTGATACAGTCATAACCAATTCACACAAGTCGTCTGCTCTAAACAACGATGATCTGTAATTCCTTGTACCTAGTTTGATGGGTAAATAAAAAAAGTCGTTTTTCAATAAGCAGTATAGACATTCACCAAAAAAACTATATTCCATGGGTAGGTAGGTTTAGGTTATGTTAGTTTTACTGCAACTCCGCCAGAAGTACAACCCAGAAAAAGGAGTTCCGCGGTTGCGGAGCTCCCTCGAGACTGTCTTATTTAAAATCAATAAATGTCGACCATTACAATGTCTATTATTAAAAGTATACATTGTTTGAAAAACATGTGAAGGATGTTTCCAATTTTGTGCATTTTTAAACGGTAACTTATATTTTTGAACAAAACTTGTGTACATATCTTTACACTTGACTGTGCTCCGGCGATTTGAAAGGATGACGAGTAGAAAGAGCGACTATTTGAAAATATGACCATCTGAAAGTCTGATCTTGTGAAAATACAGGAAACTTTCGTATGTACACGCGAACACAAACACACACACACAAACACACACACACACACACACACACATACATACATACACACACATCTCTTTATTGTCTTTATTTTCTTTATTCTTATTTTGATTTTGTAATCTTAGTATTAGTTTAGTTGCATCTTAACTGAGGAAAAAATAGTGCGTATTTTAAATAATAAAGTCAAGTCTACATTTAACTTCACTCCTGGGATGCCCAAGATACAGGCTCAGCCTAGTTTGGGATCCACCGCAAATTAGACTTAAGGAATATGTAATCTTTTGGTTGATAAACTATTCTAATTCTTATTCTTTTATTCTTATGTGTCATTTATGATTACCATTTCGTTTCCAGAAAGAGGTTGCAGAAGCGAAGGCATGGAAAGCAAAGCAAACCAAACGACGCAAGCCAGAAGAGTCGAGCGACACCCAGGATTGGAACGCGTACAACCACTACGCCGCCGCGAACGAATTTGTCAGCTCGCTGCAATTGTACTTTTTGATCTAGTTTTATGTGCCAATAAATACTTAACTGAAGTGTCTGTGATTTCAAAAATATATGCCCAAATTTTCGCTCATTCCCGAAATATCTTCGGTGATAATGCAACCGCGTAACTAACAAATTCAATAAGTTTGAAAATGTAGCTTAATGTCAGTAAGGTATGTTTTGCACCCCAAGTAGCGTCCCCACTCGAGTGGCGTGGACCACAGTAACGCTCGGCTCAACATCCACTCCAATCGGATATTATACGCGAATGCTCTTAGTGAGAACACGGGATCTAGTACACATTGGTCAGATTCCTTTTTCGTCAGAATAAATTATAGCCTGTTTTTTTTCGGACGAAAACGGAATTACTTTTTGGACAGAAAAAACTTTGGTTAATTTTTATAATTTATTTATTTGTTACATAATATTATTTAATATTAGGCAGTGCCGACGGAGCTCCGCTTACGCGGAGCTCCTATTTCTGGATGGTTTGGCCCTCCGGGCCTGCTGCAAAACTAACATAACCTAAACGTATTCTATGGTCATCCGCGTATCAGGTAATATGTGTTTATTCTGACGATAGCGGAATCTGCTCGAAAGTCCGTTTTCGTCCGAAAAAAAACAGGCTATAATTTATTCTGACGAAAAAGGAATCTGACGAATGTGTAGGTATTAGACCGAACACGGTATTACATTATCACCGACGATCCCGTATTATGGTCGCCTATATCCTTTCTTGCCCGTGGTACTACTCCGTGGCACAACTGACCAATGATTTCTATTTCAAAATCAAATTTAATAGAGTATTTCTGGGTAGTTTGGCCCTCCGGGCCTGCTGAAGAACTAACATAACCTAAACCTACCTCATATTTATGATACAGATTTTGGTCAGTTGTGCCAAATAGTTGTGCCACGGGGAATAAACTGCCTATATCACAGTGGATAAAGCATCTGCCACCTACACTGGCCAGAATGAAGGCACTACCCGTGGTCGAATTCGACATTAATCATTTTTATTTCGGAAAAGTAGGTGGTTCGTTAGGTTTCTTTAAATGCCCGAAGGGCAAACCGCCCTGAAATAGGAGCCCTGCCACGAGGCAGGCCTCCGTCGAAGAGAGCAGTGGGAGTCGTGGGACCACGGGTCCCGGCCCCCAGAACGTAACAGACGTTTGATCCACGAGTATCCACGTCGATAAACACGACCATAATATGCCAGCAGATTCTTATACGGGAATCCCAAAATTGAACATTCAAATTAAGACGGAGCTCCAGTGTAGCACACGACTTAAATAATAAAATAAATAAATATCAGGGTACAATCTCAAACAAATTGACCTAGTCCCAAACTAAGCTCTAGGCTTGTACTATGGGTACTAGACACGATAAACATACTTAAATAGAGAAATACATAGATAACATCCAAGACTCAGGAACAAATATTCGCGCTCATCACACAAATATCTGCCCTAACCGGGATTTGAACCCAGGACCGCTGGCTATGGAGGCAGGCTTACTCCCAACTAGGCCACCGTGTCGTCAAACTTATTCCGTTTATTCACCTTGTATAAGGCTCGAGCTGTTCGAGATAAGGAGCAGTGTGCTAAGAAAAAATCCACCAGTAGAATTCCTAGCCTCGCTCAGTGCAGCTCTCCTATTGGTGCACCTTGTACGTTACAGCTCTGGTGGAAACGTGGCCTTTCTATAAATGACTGTACACAGGCGGGGGAGAAAATATGTAGAATGATATTATCTATGTGAATTCTTATCCACCCCGGATGGACATGCGTTGCCGCGTGTAGCCAACAAATATTCTTCGTGATTACTTTTTGGCCCACTGCTAATCGGTAGGTAGGTTAGGTTCGTTAGGTATCTTTAGATGCCCAAAGGGCAAACCGTCCAGAAATAGGAGCCCTGCCGCGACCGCGAGGTCTGTTGAATATAGTCTTGTTTAGGTAGTTTTGAGCTCTTCGACTGTCCACCAGTTTCTGCTGCTGACTGTACAACAAATTAACATAGCGTTCAACAAAATACAAGAATTGTGCCGTGCAAGATGATTCCGGCGTCTGTGTAGGAATCGAAATTTACAAGTTTGTTAAAAATGCTGAATTATATCCCATTTGGTTAGGTTGCCACTTTATACAGTCAGCATCACTACGTATATTTGATTTGTTATTATATTAATTGAAACTCATATTTCTAATTATAGTAATTGCTAAATATTTTTTAACTGGTTTTTTTTTTTTTATAAAAATATTTATCAGATTTCTTTGCTAACGCTCCCGGTTTACACACACGAGCTTATTTATCAGTACACGTAATACTACTACAACAAGAGCTAAACGGGCTTCGTGAAATAGAATAATATCTGTAACAAGTATTAAAATGAATAGCAGTAAAGGACTAGAAACCAAATCAAAGACATGTTAAGGTACAGGTATTTATTTATTGATCAAGCATCTACTAGGTTCTATCGAGACATTCCGTAACACTTCCGACAGAAAGCCAAATTATAATTTAAAATAAAAAAAAAACTATCAAACGTGACCCGCGTTCGTGTGTCAAGGGTTCCGTGCACAACACAACCTAGAATCCATACTCAGAAGTATATCACCCGTTAAAAACATGTTAAAAAGATACGACTGATGTACTGTTGCAATAATTTTATGTACATAATAATACGCATGTAACATTTCAAGTAAAAGTACGGAACCCTGAAACTGAAAATTACGAACAAACCATCATTCAGGTGAAAAGTCAGTATTGGTCTACCTCACAGGAACAAGACATCAATTTAAAAATTATATAAACCTCATTGCGGATTGAATAGGTTTAAAATAAACACACATATTTTCTAGATAATTTTGATGAAAGCAAAAACAATTATAGCCGATCTATACATTTAGCTAGAACTTAACAGTACTCATAACTCATAACCATTAATACAGACAAGATCTAAGCTTTTTGCTACCATCAATAATTATCTTGTAGTTACTTAAAACGTGATTCCAGTTTACGCGTTATTTTAATCAATAAATGACTGACTTCCCCAAGGAAGCATTCCAACTAATTATTAAAAACTTACATCACTTATCAAAGATTGCACACGAATCCCACTTTTGAAAAGTTACAGGGCATCGCATCAATGTCACCCATTGGTCAATAGCGCAAACAATCGGCCAATTGAACGCGTCGATTTCAAATTTGGAACTGTACTTCAGAAGTGGGATTAGTGAACCAATCTGAGTAAATCTGCCTTTCTAAGCTAATAAGCAGTATCTCAAATTCAATAGCCAAAGCAGATTCAATCCTATACTGTCAGTAATAAGGTTGCATTTGCTACAGGAGTTTTGTCTGAGATACAGCCATTTGTGTTAGCAGGGCAGAAATGTGCTTGTATAAGAACTTTATAATATAGCGTGATATTAGACACACAGCATCTAAGCTTCGGTTGGAGACCGCACAATATAAATTTGTTCCGTAAAAACTATTTAGATACTCTAATGAAACCACCGAACAGGTACAAAAGTATTTTCTCGATTCTCTTTTATTTACAAGAGGAAATGAAACAATATATCCGACATTTTAAAAAGATTAATTAAGCAATTTTGTAACATTTTTTTCTATATATCGATATATCAACAACGGATTTCGTTCTACTTTGACATTTTGTACGGGCATGGTGTTACCTAAACAACAATAACAACCAAATACATTTTATTAGTAATTTTCTAAGTACGAAGCTTTCGCAAAGCAATCCAAAGTTATCAAATAAAAGGGGAACACATTCTAGTGACGCGTAACAAAAGTAATTTAAAAGCGACAAAATTAAAACTACAAATTTATTATATAACACGATAAAAAAAGAAGTAACTCTACGGAAGATAACCAAAACACTAAGAACCCTAAATCCAAATCCCAATAACACCTAAAATGACTTCAATATTTTGGACATTGACTATGCAGTTGAGATACACAAATTATATGTACAAAAAGCTAATTTATTATGTTATAAATGAGAATTTAATTCTGAACCGTTATATTTTATATCGTTAAAAATGTTAGGCTCTCAATTGAAAAGTCGAAATATATTTGATATTGATTCAAGAAATGACTGCGTGTCGCCACTGCCCCACTCAAATCATTTCATAGACAATATCAAAGACAAAACAAAGGGGATTACAAAGAATTATGTGCATTCCTTATACGCATTACTCAAATCTCTATATTACACATCTAGTATTATGACATTTATGAATGGCGGACGAAATAAGAAACACGAAAACGAAAACTAGACTACGAAAATGAAGGGCCGTGACGCGACTAAATGGGA
Source organism: Acleris holmiana (assembly GCA_949316455.1). Lineage (NCBI taxonomy): Eukaryota > Metazoa > Arthropoda > Insecta > Lepidoptera > Tortricidae > Acleris > Acleris holmiana. Next base: position 2,860,291 of record OX438778.1, read on the forward strand.
AATCTTAAAACAATTAACCTTTAAGCTTTGCTGGATTACATCCATACCTACTCGGATATTGACAGGAATTTGTGCCGCTAGTCGTGGACGAAAGAAGAAGACGGTCAATCTTACAAACGGATCACAGACAGGCCGGCTGGGATGTTAATCTCTTAACCAACTTTCTTTTTCAATTTGCCGACGAATTAACCAGCAAACTTGAGTGGCTACTTGACAATACACGGATTAAAACGTCATTAGTGCCCGAGTTTAAAATCCACTGCACTTTTCTTTTCGTAAATTAATTGACGGGCCTCTCGCTTATCGCCCACGCACACATCAACATTTGTAAAATTCAGGTAACAAAAAATCCGCTGTGGAAAGGAGAACGACAGACCTATTTAACACTAAACATTTAGATGTAAAAAAAAAATACTCTATGACTCGACGCTGTTCCACAGCAGAGGGCTAGAGTATTGCATCGCTACAAGAACAAGACAAAATGCGGAAGATGTATTCAACTATCACCATAGAACCTTGTCGAAATGTACAAAACGCTTCACTCAACTTTGAGTGTGGTTGCTTATCACTGAGACATGATCCTACAGTGGTATACGAATGCATTTCCTTAACTGTAAAAAATAATATATTCTTCATAAATCTGCCTGATCTGGTCAGTATAAAATTATCCAAACTATTCAAAAGAATATTATTCGCATAATAAATTACAGTTTCATACTCCCAATAAGGCGTACCGGAACAAAATATATGAACATTTATTCTAACTGAAGGAAACACAAGCAGATTTATTAAGAATTTCAAATTTAGTGATTTTTGCTTTTAGTCCTGGTGCATTTAGGAGCGCGCTGAGTGGTCTTCCGGTAAAAGGAAATATTCCCACATTTGAAGTTACGTAAGCCCGTCCTGTTCTCTCATATCTGTGAAGACTGAGAGATACGATAAATCATGGAGATTTTATAGAGCGGTGACTACACTCCTCTCTACACCAGTTTGTTCGCACATGTACCGTCTAAGCATGTTGAGACTGCCGCGCTAGGCTACCACACGCTTAACCCTAACATACTCTATGGTCACACTTCGCAGGTTCTGTACAAAGCAGGTGAAATGAACGACAATCCCAACACAAATACAGCGTAGCGTTACAGTCGAAGTCATAAATATGTTTACATTTTGGTATCCTGTCACTTTCATTAACTGAGACAATATATGAAATCGTCTCTGTGTAAACATATTTATGACTTCGACTGTACAACAAAATCAAACACTATCATAAAACAATCCCTGAAATATTTAATCACGTTCAATGTTTATGTTCTATTAAAATTTCGTTGAAGCTACAGATGTCCCAACTGCATATCATTATTGTCAGTGTGATAAGTTTCACTCGCTCTATCATATAGCTCCGTCCCTCCGTTGGCCTTTACAACTGGAACGTCTATAGCCCCCCATAAATGTAACACCGGTCCTATACACGACCCATCTACTTAAATCTTCTTTAAAGAGTTTGATAACTTGTACTTATTAGTGGGATAGTGTGCAATTCTGTCTAAGGACCATCTAAGAAGGCTATGAAACAAGCCGTCTCCGAACGATCCGAAACAGGGTCAAAACGTATTCAAAATCAAGCTTTTGTTTCATAGAGGTCTTGTCTGGTTTACGCACGTGAACACCGCACCGACCGCATTTCACTCACATTTAACCAGTAGAAGTAGAAGAGATACACTTGGGGGCAAAGAAATCGACCCACTTAGTACTGAATTCTGGTGGCTTGATTTCTCCCAAGTATATTTCAATCTCATTTTTGAGCATACTACGCTCCACCCGAACCTTTAGACTTTGGACTTTTGAGTGTCCCTGGTGTCGGTGCGACCCCACGCGGAGTACAGGGTGTTTAGTTGGGTCCGAAGCCGTCGTTGAGCTCCGGCTGACAGTCGAACGTTTCCGAACTGTCTGCGTGCTCCGGGTAGAACTCCCTGTATATATTGTCCAAAAGCGATTGTCTGAAAAGAAAACAAGTTTTAAAGCCAGCGGATTTGCTTCATGCTTAGTAGCTATACTGTGACTTTACATATTGGGAAATAAAATTTCAATTTTAATTTTGAATTTTTTAAACGGTTTTATATAATTATGAATATTCTTCATAATACGATTCTATTACATCCTTTTCCATTTCCTGGTTGTAATTGTTTTGCCATGATCAGACGTAGGAATCCACGGGGCAAAATTTTATGACAGGTAAGGAGTTCCCATAGCGATAAACAATCATCGATGCTTGTTCCATATACTAGTGATCGCTCCTAGTTTTGTTGGGTTTGGATTTATATTGGGACTGCATTCCCCTACCAGTGCCATATGGTTCTAGGTTAATACAACTTTACTCATCATCATAGTTTTTTCTTCATTTCTGTCCCATAATTCTCGAAGCATTGTTTCTTAGATTAATGTCTAAATAGGTAAACTACTTCTATCTAATTATCTAAAGAGGTTTGGTAAAGAGATAATATTAATTATTCCATAGTGAAATTTTACGCCCAAGCGATTATTTTAATTTTATTTTGAGTGAACTTCATACTCGTATTCAGAACAATACCTACTTACAAAAAAATACACACAATTCTGGGGGCGATCACCAGTATACGGAACAAGCATCGATAATAAAGTTTATCGATATGGGAAGTCCTTACCTGTCATAAAACTTTGCCCCGTGGATTCCTACGTCTGGCCATGATTATTCTGAGCTATGGTTATTATTTGATGTTAAATCAACCGTCAACCATCTTAGTAAAATATATCACGAACTGCGTCTCTTCTTTGTAAATCAATAGGTTGACACTGTTTTTTTTTAAATCTTATTTGTAAGGTATAATAGCGTGTATGTTCGTGACTTACTTGGCAGCGAGGCCGCCGCCGGGCGGCAGGCCGGGGATGTTCTCCCGCGCGAGCTGCTTCAGCACCCAGGAGAAGTGGCTGGCGGCGTCCTCGCGCTCCTCGCTGCCGGCGCTCTGCTCAATCAGCGCTGCAACCGGGAGTAGACACGTTCAAAACATATTTTTTTTAACTAGCTTACTCCTGCGACTTCTTATGCGTTTAAATCAGTTCTCGGGTGAATAGCGATATGAAAGGTAGCCTATGTGTTAATCCAAGGTATAAGTTGTTTTTATTTCAAATTTCACCTAAATCCGTCCAGTAGTTTTTGCGTGAAAGAGTAACAAACATCCATCCATACTTACTAGGGAATGCAAATAACCGGTTAAAACCGGTTATTAACCGTCTTTTTCATACTAAATTCGGTTATTAACCGGTTATTTGCATTCGCTGATACTTACAAACTTTCACGTTTATAATATTAGTAGGATACAGCTGCTCAAAAAGTAGTACCTACCTACTTTTCGTAGGTAGCGGTATATCGTGCGGGATGTTGCATTTTTTCGATCTATTTCTTTTTCCTTTTCTTAGCTGCACATTGTGCGGAAAGTTGGATATTACGCACTAGTGTGTTTTTAATTAACGTTTTTTAAATATATATTTGTTTCAACTTCCAAGCCGTGCATCCAACCAAAGAGTTTGCAGCATTTAAACTATACATATAGGTAATATAATTTGAAATATTAAAGTTACATAAATAAATACACACATACAATTTATCTAGATAATATTTATAAATAAAATTTACTATATTTTAGTTGTGTATGCTATATTTTTTGGACCTATAACCCACCATATATTATATATATATACATATATAAGAGTCTTTTTAGAGTTGTTGGTATTTCTGTAGCTCTGCCTACCCCACTCTGGGAATGAAGGCGTGATGTTATGTATGTATGTATATATTGATAAGAAAGATGGCAACCCTAATGCCCAATGTCCTTTATCCGAGAATATTTCCAATTCTCCCATCACTAAATATGAAGCGTTCATATTTTTCCGGCACACCTGTCCGTTAGCAATAGGTATTTTTACTGCCCGACATTTGCGTGACTACTGTCAACAAGGTCATCCCGGCAAATAAGTTATTGAGCCATACCTTACCTAAGCTTACCATTTTTATAGACAGCAGCAATATATAATATCAGACATTTGAACCGGAAATAGCAAAAAACCGCTAAACCTACAGCAAAACTTTTGCTTAAAAAATACCCTTAAAAATGTTACGATAAATTTTGCGTTTTGATTAGTATGTCATTTGTCTATTAACCGAAAATCTGATGTTAAAAAAATATTTTTAATTAATCTCTTGCAATATATTTATTAACATATTTAATTTAATATAAAATACTTTTCATCCATTAACCAGTTCGGTGAAGGTCGTTTTATACTCGGATCTTAGACTATATGGCAACTTGGACCCAGTAATTGGTAAGCGGGCAGTCCAGTCGCTAAAGAGGGTTGGGAAAAAATCAAGCGAAGTAGCGTGATCTCGTGTCAGACCGAGATTCACTTTAGGCCGCTGATCCAACTGATTAATTAGAATATAGCGATAGCGCATAGTCCGATGGGGTCAAAGGTATGCCGATTAGAACTCCATTGAATAATCGCAAGAGATAACAAATTAATGAACGTACTGTCCATTAATCAAGCTCTGTAATTAAACGTATCTAGTGTTTACATAACATTCCACAAAGAATTCCTTCGCCTTATCGATAAATAGTTAAATTTTATTCAACATTTTACAAGCTGTGAAATGACAACACAAACGTTGTATTGTATTAACATCAAACACCAGATTGACCAGTGCCAGGGATTTATTAAATATCGACATTAATAAAAAGCAATTTTTAATTATCATTATCATAACTAATGGCCAAGTTTGAATAAGTTTTAATTATGTGCAAACCTCTTTTATTTATACTTATCGCAACTATAAACAACCGGTATCTGACATGAGTGACGAGAGAGAGAGTGACTCTGAACTTGAGTCACTTTTAACAACCATTGAAATTACATTAAAAATGCCTCGCAAGAAAACGATCGTTTATCTCCGTGGAAAGCTGATCATTCAGATATACAAGATAAGGTACGACTTACTTTTGCAAGAAATGTAAAATCCATATGTCACGAAAAAAGATATCGATAAACTTAGTCGATATTTAATGAATCACTAGCACTGGTATAATTTTGCCCCCGTCAATCCGGTGTTTGATTATCATTCCACATCGTTCGCATGTTCAGAACAAAGGTGACCTAATTCAGACATTTTATATTTCTAATTAGGTCTATATAGTAATAAATTTATGACTAGAAGTTTGAAAGGAGAAATTTTGAATTGGGCCACTATTGTTCTGAACATGCGAATGTCATTTTTTGTTGGAGTTCAGTTGTGTGGTGAGTCAGAGCTGATCGAAAACTGGAGGACAGGATGTGTGCTGCACTTTAACGAAGAGAAGCACTTTGACTTTGACGACTATGAATAACTGCCAAGTGCGAGTTGTCTGATACAATAAAACTATTTAATTTTTATCATTTGTTATAAAAGTATTCAAAATTGTATATCAACGTATAACGGTTCAAGTGATACAGCGATTGTTAAGGTCAAGCAAAAACCCCAAAAAAAAACGTTATTTATTTCTTTATTTAATTTCCATTAGTTGTTGCTATAGCGATATTAGAAAAACACACTCTGAAAATTTAAACTGTTTTCCTATTACAGTTCATTGAGATACACCCCGCTACAGCCTACAGATGGACGGACTGCGGAGGCTTAGATATAGGGTCCCGTAGGCACCCATTGGGTACAGAATCCCAAAAACTACAGCCGGCAACAAGTCTTAAAAAAGCAGGCCAAGTGCGAGTCGCACTCGCGCACGAAGGGTCCCGTACATCTATAAAAACGGCAAACACATCACGTTTGTTATAAGGAACCCTTAAATATTAATTTTATTCTTTTTTAGTATTTAAAAACGTGTGGTTGCCGGGTTAGAATAGTGCCACTCCATGTCTTCCCGTGGATGTCGTAAGATGCGACTAAGGGAATAAGGGCTTGTAGTACTGTTAGGCGATGGGCTTGCAACCTGTCACTAATACACTAATAAACTTCTTGGCTTGATTGTTCAAAATGTGGTTACAGAATTATCAACAAGTCTTTTTAGTTGTTGGTATTTCTGTAGCTCTGCCTACTCCACTTTGGGAATGAAGGCGTGACGTTATGTATGTATGTATGTAGTATTTGTTGTAATAGCGGCAACAGAAATACAATCATCTGTGAAAATTTCAACTGTCTAGCTATCACGGTTCATGTATTGATTCAGCCTGGCGACAGACGGACAGAAGGACGGACAGACAGACGGACAGCGTGGTCTTAGTATCACGGTTCCCATTCTACCCTTTGGGTACGGAATCCTAAAAACATCACCTTCATTAACTAACGACATACATACTAAGCGATTTATTTTCGAAATAGACTGAGCAACTTATGAAAAGTCAATTTGAGTTTTATTTACTCATTATTCCGAGACTGCTCTGTATCATTGCTGGATTTGAGTCACAAAAAAACTCATGGTCAATATTCGTACTGGTTTTTGAAATCTGCGGTGGGCGCTAGAAAATGTTGAAACTTCCAAGGCTCTCTCGACATCCAAATAATTGCAATTCGTCGGTGAAACACTCCAATACCGCGTAACTAACTAATTTAATAAGTTGCAAAATACTCCTTAACAAGTAAGTCAGTAAGGCACATTTTAGTATTTTTTTAGAAGTTGCAAAATGATGACGGTTCCATTATTATGTTCATCCCGCTGCGCAGTTAACAGAACAGAGTAAGGGAAGATATTTGTGTGACGAGCACGAGTATTTGTTCCTGAGTCTTGGATGTTTCCTATGTATTTAAGTATTTATTTCTCCATCTAAGTATGTTTATCGTTGTCTAGTACCCATAGTACAAGCCTAGAGCTTAGTTTAGGACTGGGTCAATTTGTGTGAGATTGTTCTGTGATTTATTATTATTATTTAAACCTTTATAAGGCCCCAGTTATACAGTAATGCTACGTGAAACTTAAATACAGTCCCATGTTAGACACTTCCTAGGGAATCCTTAAAATAAAGTTTTTTTTCCATGTAAATACAACAGAATATTTATCATATTCTGTAGTTCTTGAGGTTGAAATTCTAAATAAATATAATTATGTGGTCGCCAAATCGCCTCTACCTTATAAAGGGTTAATAGTATAAATGTGAAAGTAACACTGTCTGTCCCTTTGTTACTCTTTGTATACATGAAGGTACCTTGAACCCCGGAGGACATAGGGTACCAAAACTTTCCGAGGAAATGGCCATAAAGGACTTCTACATGGACGGAGTCGCAATAAACAGCTAGTTTAACATACATTGACGCAAGCAACGTTAAATTGATTGGCAGCACCGCGTGGATTTCAAAACACTGTATACATCTATGTATCAGGCAAATTCAGGCGATCTACATCTACCAACCGTTCTATATTTAAAACTAAACGTGCGTAAATAAACCAATGCGTTCTATTCACGTGCGAATAACCAAGTAGGTCGAACAGGTGACAAGAGACGCAAACTGGATTAAAACCGCATGCACTAGGCTTCACGTCTTATAAGTTCTCTCTCTGGCGGCGCCACTGTCTACGCTGCCACGCCAATTTTAACGTTATCCCTTAAGAAATAATTAGTTCGTTATTTCGCCACCGTTTAATTAAGTTAGTCGAGAATCATGCCAGTATTAATTGTTTGCAATTTGTGAGACGCATTCGCGAACGACCTGGCATTAGTTCCACACGTTCATTGCCTTAACCCTTTAAAAAAAGTTTGTAATGCATCATTGAATTGAACTAACTAGAGGGCCAGGATTAAAGCAATGAAACTATGTTGTTTTGGTAAATATTTTAATTTTAGTAAACAGTTCAAGTTAACAATTTTAGTAATTTTAGTGAGCACACTAGAGTTATTAAGGTTTATAAAAAGATGTAAAATTGTATAAGTCGAAACGTTACAAATATCACAATGTCTTAGGTTTATTAGGGCAGGCATTTCCGGCGGGGCTTTACGATATCTCGCTAAGATAGCGATTACTTATTAAATAATCGACTTGTTCGTAGGTTTCAGTAATAGATAAGTAGAGTAAAACCAGCGTCTTAATAGAACTCGGCTGGTTATCGGTTTTACACTCTCACTGGCATAACATAAAATATACTATCAGATGCCAGAGAGAGTGTGACAACAATAGATAGACCTAGTGCCATTAACACTAGTTTTACTGTACTAGGTATATTAATAATCAATGACTCGCAGGACTGCCCCTAAAAGGTAAACTTTTGCATGCTTTTAAAAATATCCGGAGACTCAAGGAAATATTGCTTTTCCCTTTTTTGGTATAGAGTCAAAAGGGACAAATTTAAAGACCAGGAATTTGTATTTTTCATACCTTTATCCTCGTAAGTATTTTTTATTCAAATATAAATAAACTATTTCAGTTATTATACATGATACTAAAGTTGTAGGTATGTATGTAACTATGATAGCAAGTCTATGAAGTCCGATTAACCCCCTTCTGAATCGTGTTGGTATGATGAAGGAGTTGGCCAAAGAACTCCCTAATGTCTAAAAGACTTCTTTTAAAAATGAGTCGATTATGAACCTTAGCCGAAATGTATTTTTTTACTATTTGCCTGAGCCAGAAATGCCTGTTTAAGTACAATGTTTTATTTTTTAAAGATATTATTAGAACTGTTGTTTAAATAAATAAAAACATGTAATGATAACAGTATAACAGTGACAGTGTTGAGAGAAACGATTCCAATTTAGCACAAAAACAACAGGACGCATACATAAAACATTTATATTAACCTTTTGATCGAAAAGCGCCATTTGAAAAAATAATGCCACAGTAGGTAAATCTGAATGTAATGTTAATATAGCTTTCGCTTTTTTATGCTAAATCTATCAAATATGGCCGACGACTACGATCAAATGGTAAAATTAAAGAGAAATATTCATTGGCGTTGAATATTCGCTGGTTTTGCATGCTTCACGTACATTAGTTGAGAAGGGACAGATACAAATATATATATATATATATATATATATATATATATATATATATATATATATCTTTAAGATATTAACTACATGCATACTTTCCCAAGCACATATCACCAATTTTATCTACCATTCGTACACATTAAAAATAAAAATAAATTAAATAAACAACACAAATTAGTTTCCTAAACTATAATGGTAACTACATTTTTACTATAAATAAATTATTTTTATATAAGTAACTTAGTAGTAGGAACACTGGGGAATTCTCTGGATTGTAAAATAGATTCACTAATCTAATAGTTCAAAATAATATTTCTAATGAAATTAATAGTTAAAAGTTGCAAAGTTCTCTGAAATATTTCTAACTAGCGACCCGCCCTCGCTTCGCTCCGGATTAAAGTATTATACATATAAACCTTCCTCTTCAATCACTCTATCTATGAAAAAAAACCGCATCAAAATCCGTTGCGTAGTTTTAAAGATTTAAGCATACATAGGGATATAGGGACAGAAAAAGCGACTTTGTTTTATACTATGTAGTGATGTACTAGACCATCGGTGATACTGCCAAATAGAGTAAGTAACTTTAAAAGGAGCAAAATGCAAGGTGCAAAATGCACCTTACTTACATATTTAGTCAGTAAGGTGTATTTTGCTACTTATCAAATATGTTAGTTACGACTTTTAGCAGTATCACTAACGACTTTCCCATTGTAATATTATGTAAATCAATATCACAAAAATAGTATTAAAATCCCGTTTTCATTGTCACCGATCCACCTTATGGAAAGTTGCAAAGCGTCATACATAAGTATTGTAGGGTTAAAATATTATATCTATAATATGCATAGATTACATAGCATCACGCCTTCATTCCCAGAGTGGGGTAGGCAGAGCTACAGAAATACCAACAACTATAAAAGGACTTGTTGGTAATCCTGTAACCACAACCAGGGCTTTTGTTAAAATGTGGGCAACAAGTTCACAATCTCGAACGAGGAACTTGATTATGGGAATAACCAATTCCATGCAATTGAGTTTTCAAACGAACATTTAACAACAATACAACTTGCATGATATTTTTAGGGGATCTCAAGTTCATTTTGAAATATGTTTCGCTCATCCCCATAAACCCATAAGATTAAACTTTATACCCCATTCCCGAAAAAGATTCAAAATATTGGGTGAAAATGTATAAAAATAAACTTATATTGAATGTATTTTGAATGATATTCTTGGAATAAGCGATCGGTCTCTTGTATTTTTTATTTTTTTGATAGCGTTAATATAACGCGCTCAAAGTTTAAAAAGTTAATCCAGAATTAAAAATACAATCAAGTTACGAATGGCACTATGTTATTGTACTCAATGGGTAAGTAAATAAAGATCTTAAAGTATGTAGTTTTACAGCCATTATGATATCTTTTCTAACCCTCTTATAAACGCACAAAAACTAAAATCTGCAAAGTATGATTTGTCCTTATCTGTCATTGAGACGTTTGCTCCTAACAGAAAGTGACAAAGTGTACTTGTGCGTCTATGAAAAAGGGGACAAAGTATTACTTTAGCGAGAAGTTAAACCGCTGAACATAGTTTGTAAACCACACTAACTAGTATCAAATTGGTCCGTTAGTCAACTAAACTAAATCAAACATTACAATAAACTAAGAAAATCGTTATTCAAACTCAAACAACTAAATAACAAAAAAAATATATTCGCATGTATATCTTTTCTAACCCTCTTATAAACGCACAAAAACTAAAATCTGCAAAGTATGATTTGTCCATATCTGACATTTGCTCCTGACAGAAAGTGACAAAGCGTACTTAGGAAAAGGGGACAAATTATAACTTTGGCGAGAGGTTAAACCGCTGAACATAATTTGTTAACCACACTAACTAGTATCAAATTGGTCCGTTAGTCAACTAAACTAAATCAAACATTAAAATAAACTAAGAAAATCGTTTTTAAACTCAAACAACTAAATAACAAAATATTTTATATTCACATGTGTCTGAGACACATGATAAAGCTACCTTTTGTGTTATACACAAGGCTACTAATTAAGTTTTATAAACTGCACTTAAACAAAGCTAACCTAAATAAATAAATAGAATTAACGACCACACACAAAATAAATTAAGTTACCTAAACCAGGCCGATAAAGTTTTCATTATAATTAATTCTAGGTGATTTCCTTTAACCAACTCGCTTTACAAGTCGACGGACGAATTATTAACCGGCGAGTTTTAGCTGTACCGTCAGAGCGTACAAACATTCTAGGGCGTGCATTCTCAATTAGGTAGCTTAACCACGTGAGACAATTTAGTTTAACTATATTTTAGCAAATGTTTATTTGTTTCAAAATTGAAAATGGCATTTAAGAGCAAAGGTAATTGAACTTTATACCCTTGCGGTTAGATTCAAATTCTCACTTACAAAAATCACCCTGTTTGTAGTTTAAGATAAGATAAGCCTATTTTAAGAGTATAACACCTTATTGCCTTCATTCTACTATGATAAAGAAATCAAAGCAAGCGGGGCTTAATGTGGAATAGAGACCCACATATTATAAGATGGTAGCGCCGCCGAATATGGCTTGCTATAGCAACACCAAGGGAGCTACTTCATTTTGTCTACCGACCGCATTATTCTAGAAAGAACCAACAATAGGTCTAGCTGGTACTGTTTTATTCGGTTAAAATTGAGAAATTCCAGCAATGCGAAGAAGGCATGGCTGTATACTATTTTTAGACACATTGGGAATTAATTGATTATTGCATAGTAGTTAACCGAACCCCATAAATACATGAAAATATCAAGACAGAACTTACTTTTGTGTGCTTAAAGCTTACGACGCCATATTACTATGTAAGGACTTCATATAAATCTCCATACAAGCTATCGTTTCGAGCTTTCGACACTTTATACAAAATAGCTCATTCGACCTGTCAGTCTGGTACCGTATCCTTGAACGGAGTGATTCTAAAGAAGGAAACCTACGTGTACACATCGGTGGATGCAAATTTATGGTATCATGACACGAGTCGTAAGGAGGTCGAATTTTAAACGTATCGCTTCATGAATACGAGACTGATATCGATGTTTAAGGACAAAATGAATGTTGCTGAAGTATTCATGATTTGTTTTGTAACTATATTCAGCGACTGAGACAAATCAGATGTATTTTCAGGGTGTTTTTACGCAATATTCGCAATATGCTTAGCGACGCACGGAACCGTTCATTAAAAACGAAAACGTTTTTGTTTAATTTTATGCGTTTCCTAATATTTCACTTTTCATCTCGTGCTTTCTCGGACGGGTCTAACGATTATGATTTAAATTCCGGAATGGTGGTTGATTGGGCCTAGCAATCGATTGGTCACGGACCTGGACGATCTACATTTTTGTGATGTTCAGGAAACATCGTTTACAACGCGAGCGACGCTTAGTCTCCCTTCATAATTACTCTGACAAAGTTTTTGTAGCAAAAATGTACACTATTTTAGACTGTAACCCCATCATTTCATCGAATTTCGCTTCATCGATTGAATCATTTCCTCGAACGCTATTGTCTGCTGAAACCACGACGTGTTCAGGATATCTATAAAAATTATATGTGCGGCGAGAAATGCTATTCGATGAAAATTATAAAATAATGGGTATCCATTTTAGACACATTAGGCAATTATTTATTATTGCATAGTAATTATATGCACTCTAGCATTTTTTTTCAAACCATCTAATAATCACATATTATTAATATCAGTCGTCTTCATACCCATAACTAAGCACGTTCTTAAACTAGAGTTGAGATCGAATATTTTGGAGCTATTATTTTATTCGATATATTTGAAGGTGGCTTACTATTCAACGTGAACATATGTTATACGTCTCGTAGACCACTTTTACGGTATCCCAAGTCGTTGAACCATAGACACGTATCGCCTGCCATATCGGCATGCAAATGTTATTGGTTATGTATTAGTGGTTATGCAAACGACCCATTATACATCACATCAGCTTGATCAGTATTTTAAATCGATGGATTAAAATTAAATATAAAAATATGTGGAGTATGTAATCTGTTCAACACGCGGCTCATGATCGATCATGGTGGAGACCTTTAGGGAAGGCCTATGTCCAGCAGTCGGCTGATACGACGATGATGAAGCCTCTCCTACTTGAGCCTCAGAGGACCATCTCACACAAGTTGACACAGGCCCAAACCCCTAGGTTTGTATAGTCAAGGACTTTAATTGTTATGCCATATGGAACCCTGTCATAATGACAGCGTCAAACCACATGAAAGAAAGCTAACATTAATGATTAACGCTGTCATTATGACAGGGTTCCATAGTGGCATAACAATTAAAGTCCTTGACCGTACTATGGGTACTAGACAACGATATAATTATGTAGAGAAACAAATATTCGCGCTCATCACACAAATATCTGCCCTTGCCGGGATTTGAAACCAGGACCGCTAACTTCAGAGGCAGGGGCTTTACCAAATTTAGGCTAAAGTGTCGTCTTGTCATGTGTCGTTGACCTATTTATGTCATTACGAAGTATTGATATTTTGTTAAAACTGGTCAAACCGTTTTTATTATTCAATAAGGCTGACAACAACTAAAATTGAATTATACGTAATCTTAAAATATTTCTAAATGTTTTTTTACATAACTTACTTAATAACACATTAAATTTAACTTTTTTGATAGCGAATCGGATAGCAGAGCTAAATTGATTTACCATTTAACCAATAAATTTGTAGCAAGTTAAGTATTTGGTATGAATAGCTTATTATTATGACTTAACCTTTAATTCTGCTTACAAATGGATATAGGCTACATAGAATTCGCTTCATTTACTTCCTTATAATTATAATGGAGATTAGATTACGGGAAAAGTCTAAACGCGATGCGCATCAAGATCAAGGCAACTTTATTTCAGAGTGCATAAAGATCATTTTTCGTTGTTTCAAAATGAAAAATGGTATTTAAGAGCAAAGGTAATTGAACTTTATTTCCTTGGTGTAAGGTTCAAATTCCTACTTACAAACATTTCCCTGTTTTGTAGTATTGCGATCGTCATCATCTGTTAAGTCGGTTTGGGCGGCGTACCTTTAACCTCTGCGTTTTCTGTGATATTTTCCACTATAATACTAATTAGGCATACAAATATAAAGTTTAAAGTTAAGAGCATGTAAGGAGATATTTTTCGGTTTTTAGGGTTCCATAGTCAAGCTAGGAACCCCTACAGTTTCGCCTTGTCCGTCCGTTCGTCCGTCCGTCCGCAGCCTAGCGCAGACTCTTGAAGCTGTAATTTGGCATGAATATACATAATATTAGTCACGCCAACAAAGCGGCGGAATAAAAAAAAAAATTTTTTTTTAGCGTGCCTCCCTACACGTAACGTTGAGATGTATATTTTTTCTCATCTACCCTATAAGGACCGTATCGTTAATTATGGAAACAAGTTTGAATTGCTCTAAAAAAAAAGTTACAATATTTTGTCTTTTCTGTCATATGTCAATCTGTTAAGCATACAGTCAAGTGTTAAAACTTACTATAAAAAATTGTATAATTCATATACATTGCAATGTGAAGGGTCTCTCAGAGAAAAAACGACATTCAACTGTGACCAAATACTGTAAAGAATCAGGTATAACTATGAGAAAGATTGCTTCAGAAGAAGAGGTTAGCCTAAAAGCTGTTTAAACTACGATAAAAAGGTTAAGTATGAATAATACTTTAAAAGATTTACCTGGTCGAGGTAGAAAACGAGGCCCTTCATGTCCTAATTTGGACAAAAAGATATGCGAATATTTTTCTCAAAAAAAAGAGATATCGATTCGGGATTGTGCGAAAAAATGTCGTACTTCTATTGCAATGGTTCAGCGTGCCAAGGAACGTAACTTGCTTGTAACGTATAAAAAGCAAAAACAGCCTAAACGCAGCAATACCCAGGAGTCTTCTGTCAAAACTCGGGCTCGGAAATTGTACGACCAAATTTTAACTAAAAATGAACAATGTATTATAATGGACGATGAAACCTATGTCAAACTTGACTATAAAACCCTACCCGGACCGCAGTTTTACACCGTAATAAAAGGTACGAAGGTCTCTAAAGACGACAAATCCATTTTTAGCGAGAAATTTGGGAAAAAAGTGATGGTTTGGCAAGCTATTTGTCAATGCGGCATGAAAACGTCTCCGTTTTTCGTAACGGGAAACTTAAATTCGGATATGTACAAGAAGGAATGCCTTCAAAAGCGGGTACTACCACTCATTCGAAAGCACAGGGGTCGTACATTATTCTGGCCCGATTTAGCTGCGTGTCACTATGCTCGCCATGTGTTAAACTGGTATCGAGAGAATAATGTCGAATTTGTCGCGAAATCATTAAATCCCCCGAATTGCCCTGAGATCAGGCCCATCGAGAAATTTTGGGCTCTGATGAAGGCGAAGCTACGAAAACAAGCTAAACCAACAGATAACATGGACCAATTCAAAAAATACTGGATCCGTACCCACAAAACTTTCAAAACAGTCGATGTCCAAGGGCTAATGAAGAGCATCAAAAGCAAAGTGAGAAAACTGGCAAAGGGGATCAATAAATAACTAAAAGTAGTTTTTATGGTTCACTTTGAAGATCTAAGAATTGCGTAGTTTAAGTTTTTTTTTTGTAATAAAAAGTATTTATACAGATTACGCCATTTTATTTGTTTCCATAATTAACGATACGGTCCTTAGTGTGGGGTGTCGTTGGATAGGCTTTTCAAAAATACTATGGGTTTGTGAAAACAGTTTTTTGATTAAGCAAACCGTTTATAAAATATTAAGCTTTAAAGCGCATTTTTTTGTTAGAATCAAGTGTATGCTTATAGAGGCTTACCTCAAATACAAAACTACTTGAAAAATTCAATAATCTCTGCTAATGGCTTAAGAGCTTAAACGCCACGTGGTCTTTTCTAAGTCATAGCTTGTGCTAGACTTAAAAAATCAATGACGTCAGTAAACCTTTACAAAAAGTCCCTGTTGTTAATTTTGATAAACTTTCGTGGTGACACGTGTCATGGTATCTTCCAGTCATACATAATAAAAATAACTTGATTTCCTGTAATTCTATCAAAGGGCCCGAACAGGTCTTTATAATAATGGTGTTCCTAAAACAAGTTAAAATAAACTTGGTTTTATGTTACGTGGTATGATGAGTTTTAATATTACTATTAATATTCAGTATCATGCGCTCTATATAGGGTCAAATTAGAGCATATAGGAACAAACCTGGCAACGCATGCGAATGAAACCTCCTTAGGCAATGTATGAACAAGTGTTTTAGTAACTGTTACTGTTATGTACCTATATACCTACTAATTGTAAGTTTTAAGTGTGATGTTATTAATGCTTTGGATTCAAGATATTTGATACTTATATACCTAGTTACTTTATAGTATAAAATATAAAACTACTAAAATTTCACGAGCTGATAAGAATGATGACGAAATCTTTTATCAGTTATCTTATATGACCACAAGGCACAAGACCATTACTTATGACGCGTTTACATTTAAGGATTGTTGCTGGCAACACAGGTTTTAAATTAGTAGGTTGGTATATTTGATTTGGAACCTCTTCCGGGGTAAGAGTGGTTCCGGCTCTGTTTCTCTCTCGCCTCCCTACCATCTTGTCGTCATGTCATTTGTATGCAATTTAATAAACTTTGGTGATTTGCAAAGTGGCTTTAAATCTTGAACAATAAAAATTCAGTCCACGCTCTCGACAAGGATTAGTTATTGACTATGTAGAAACCGTTTACACTAGTCGTTGACAGAAAAGCAGCAGTCAAACACTACCAAACCATATGTTAACACGCCATTAGAAACATGAACCGTTGTGGTAATAAATTAACACAGTTACCGTATGCACATGTGACATAAAACCGCATAAGTCACAAAAGTGCCTTGATATGCTCGACCTAGTTATACGAACGGTTCTGCAAGCCGTCCTTGAACTAACTTGTGTGCACTAACTTTGTGATTGCACATTCAGAACGCACTACGGTAACTATACACTTATACCTGTACTGCCCACAGCTGCAGTTTAAACAGCTGATTTACCGCACAAATGTGAAGTTATCCTTAGTTATGTAAAATTTAGTCATAAGAATTCACCTTTTAAGTATAAATAATTTAGACACAATATCGCTCCATACCCTGACAAGAATAAGTAGTAAAGAGTTGTTAAATTTTAAAGTTGAGCAAATTCAATTACTTAATAGATAAAATACCATTGTATTTCAGAGTCTCAATTATTTTTATGAATATGGCAAGAATCAAACAATCAAGAATTCAATAGAGAGCAGCCAAAGTATTTTATCAGATTTTTACTTATCCCGCATGTCTATGGATAAGGTGCACAAACGTAGAGGGATGAAACTAGATGCAATTTCACCAACAAAGAAAATAATAAAAACAAATATGTCATGTTTTTTAGGGTTCCGTAGCCAAATGGCAAAAAACGGAACCCTTATAGATTCGTCATGTCTGTCTGTCCGTCCGTATGTCACAGTCACTTTTTTCCGAAACTATAAGAACTACACTATTGAAACTTGGTAAGTAGATGTATTCTGTGAACCGCATCGGTTACTAACATCATTTATTTCTAAACTGAACAGTTTGCGCGAGAGACACTTCCAAAGTGTTGAAATGTGTCCCCCCCCTGTAACTTCTAAAATAAGAGAATGATAGAACTAAAAAAAATATATGATGTACATTACCATGCAAACTTCCACCGGAAATTGGTTTGAACGCGATCTAGTAAGTAGTTTTTTTTAATACTTACGTCATAAAAACATTGATCAAAGCTACAACGAACTTTTTACTTTACGGAACCCTTCATGGGCGAGTCTGACTCGCACTTGGCCGCTTTTTTTAAGATTATTTTAGTAGTAGTGCATATGAATACCCGCAATAAAATACACATCTTTACAACCTAGTACTGTCTGCGATTTTGCTAACGTAGCTAGTCAATATAGGTAACCTTCGGGGAGGGAAGATGGCCGATTGAAAAATGACCGACTTTTGATTTTGATTTTGATGCACTGCGTACATCGCGGTGGACCGCCATTAATAAATAAAAAGAAAAATATGCTAGTCAATAGTACCTAATCGGTAACTATAAATGTTATTTATAAATTGCACGCCAACTTAAAAAAAAACTATTTTATGCTCACCGCACCTTTTATTTGACTTATGTTGCTTAGACGTTGTTATTATTCATCTTTGTACACCCGAAACTTTAATTTTAAGCCATCTATGTTTTCTCTGTGTAAGTGAAATGTATTTAAATATCTTTGAGAAAATAAAGCTCGTTAAACACAAAAAAAACATTGATTGTGCTGTCAACCCTATCGGAACAAAGTGAATATCTTACCTCATATAAGATCTATTGAGATAAAATAAACGCTTTTATATTCCCGTGTCTGTCAAAAAATACGCTGATCAATGTTTTTTTATAGCATTTATTTTTTAATTTACACTGATTTTTTGTTGGTGAAATTGCATCTAGTTTCATCCCTATTCGTTTGTGCACCTTATCCAGGGACACGCTGTATACCCTCGTAAGACCTGTTGCAACCTTGTTGAATTAATTTATAGGATTCCTTTTATATTTGGCCCCAAGCGAGAACCTGGGGACTCAGGATGACAATAAGATATTTTAATAACCGTATAATCGAGAATCTATTAAATGCTCCATATAATTAAGAGGCCGTATACGAAATTTTGCCAGTTTTAAAATAAAAAAAATAAAAATAAATATCAGGGGACAATCTCACACAAATTGACCTAGTCCCAAACTAAGCTCTAGGCTTGTACTATGGGTACTAGACAACGATAAACATACTTATATAGAGAAATAAATACTTAAATACATAGAAAACAACCAAGACTCAGGAACAAATATTCGCGCTCATCACACAAATATCTGCCCTTACCGGGATTTGAACCCAGGACCGCTGGCTTCGGAGGCAGGGTCACTCTCAACTAGGCTAGCGTGTCGTCTCAAAAAACAGCGAAAATCAGCGAAATCGGCAAAATTTCGTGTACGGCCTCTTAAGGGGGGATATAAACTACACTACCATACCACGAAGCCTAGTAAGAAATTAAGAATCGGGCAAGGCCGAATTATCCCTACAAATCTTAAACGTTAACTACAGAGGCCGTATAATGAGTTTTCAAACAAGTTTCAGCCAGTGAAAAGGGCAGATATTATTCAACCATAGCTCTATCCCAAGGATTCTCAAGGGTTCGCCAGTGAATGTAGAGGGTTCGCGACAAGATTTACCGCATCAGAATTAAGATTGAGATTAGGGTAAGGACCAAAATGTTGGACATGCTAACTCACACAATTAAATTTTCTATGAAACTTCCGCTGCGCGATGATAATTAGCCATACAATTGCAAGGATACTTTTCGCCGTACAACAGAACTTTTTTCGCCTTCGCTGTTTGTATGGTTAACTACATTTCACTATGGTTCAACTTTCAACCATTAATTTTTTCCAGAAATAGATATAGCTTGCAAGTAACAACCCCACCCTCCCTTCACAGCTAACTTCACACATCGTCTTTTATATGTAATATACATATAAAATATACTTATTGACTTTTATTTAAATTAAAAAAGAAAGTTTTTTAATACACAGATTTTTTCAACCATTGCTCTATCGCATTCACCGACTGGAACTTGGCAAGTTTTGAGCTACGCTAAAAAATTGCAGCACTGAAAGATAAGAAATTAAAACTTGTACCATTGTAAGGTATTCACCACGTGACCTAAAGAATTCGGAATGACATTCCAAATGTCAGCATGGTTGCATCCGTGACCAAACAAACGCGCCCTCGACCTTCAAACTTGACTTCATGGTCAAACTTGATAACGTTTACGAACGCGTTACGTAACCTGCATGCGCTCACGCACTTAACCTAGTTATCTTGAGATTTATTATAAATAAGCGTCTTAAGTTTCTGTAGAGGATTGGCACTCGCGTTTACCATTATTTTCAGCGTATTGTAATTGTACTATTATAATAATTAACCTTTTGAGCGCCACAATCTAGTCGTGACAGTCAATGGCAAGACTCACACGCCAACGTCATCGATACATAACCAACATTCAACTCGAAATAAATTGTTATTTTAATTTATTTACTAGACGTTTTTTTCCGTGGCGTACAGAGCACACTTCTTTCGCAATGTGGCGGTCAAGAGGCAAAAAGGCACTTACTTCAGAAAATCCACATTAACCACAGGCACTACGGGTAAACAGTCCGTTGGCCAATGTTGGCCTGAGAGTTCAACGTATTAGAACAAGGACTACCTAGTACCTATGACTCTATCTCAAGGAGTTGACACACGGTCATGTTGGTTGACACATGGTCGTACAGTCGGCAGCAAATTAGATGATCATTGTAGTACCTGGTCCCGGTCACTACTATGCCACATACCAACTGTCGCAGTATTGCTACCTTAGTGCGATAAAGTAAATAAGTCATCATCTACTTCGGCTGTTGACTGTACATGTAAACATAATACTGCATCACTACTATCGCGATAATCCCCCCCCCCCCCCAGTACCCTTCAGTCCTTTACCCGATATATCGCGTTAGTAGCGACAGTACAACATGTCACGATGCGGATGTAGTCCGCAACAAAAGTCGTCGTGTGCCAACTCCCTTAGCATACTGTTAATCTGTGAGAGCTCTAATTCTCTCCGACTGTTACCTATTTACACTCGGCGTCAAAAATATCGCCCCTCCGCGAAAATCAGATTCAAGCTAATCTAGACCTTAGCGAATTTATGTTACATAATTAATATTAGTATCAATTAAAAGTACGTTTAATGTGTTTTAAATTAATAATGTTTAATTTAAACAAAATGTAATGGCTTGTGAATCAGAGCGTTTCGAAAAAAAAGTGCACAAATACTCGTTTTTGAAGGGTCGCGAGTTGTGCCCTTTTCCAGGGGTATAAAATGCCTGTAGAAGGTCAAATGTCAATCATTCACTATCCAGACGTCGAAGAGAACACATCTAAGGAACTCGAGCAAGAAAACAACCCTCGAACATGGAGACCACCGCTGCTGAATCAGCTCAAGTGGTTGCAGTACTGCAAGCAGGAGTTCGGCAGTGTGATGTCGCTCGGCAACTCAATTTAAGCCGTCATGCTGTCCGCCGAGTATTTCAGCGGTTCCAGGAGACTGGGGGCTACATCAGAAGACGTGGGGCTGGTCGGCGACGCTGCACATCCGAAAGAGATGATCGCTTCATCGTGACATCATCTCTACGCAATCGCTTCGCTAGTGTTGTTGAGGTGCAACAACGCCTCAGAGAAGCTCGGACAAGATCAGTTAGCATCTCTACGGTTAGAAGAAGACTGCGGGAGAAGGATATCGTGGCTCACAGGGCTGCTACAGGCCCAATGTTGACCGCACAGCATCGCAGAGATCGCTTGCAATTTGCCCGCGACCACGTCGATTGGACGTTTGAGCAATGGAGGCAGGTTCTCTTTACCGATGAGACGAGAGTCTGTCTTTATTGCAACGACAGGCGGGCCAGAGTCTACAGAAGGTCGGGCGAACGATTTGCTCAAGCCTGTATTGAAGAGACAGTGGGCTACGGAGGTGGCTCTTGCATGTTCTGGGGGGGCATGTCTATAGACGGCAAAACCGACCTTGTCTGCGTCTCCAGGACTGGAGGCACTCGCGGCCAAGGGTCCCTGAATGCTCGCCGATACATTGCCGAGATCCTGGAAGAGCATGTGATGCCATATGCGGGTTACGTCGGCTCTGGGTTCACATTAATGCACGACAACGCTCGCTCCCACACTGCATTAATTGTTCGGGATTATCTGGAGGAGGTAGGGATTCCCGTTTTGCCGTGGCCAGCCAGGAGTCCTGACTTAAACCCGATTGAACACCTTTGGTACGAGCTGAAGCGACGGGTTCGGTCACGAGATGCCGCCCCTACCACCCTGCAAGATCTTCAGGACGCAGTCATCGAAGAATGGGGCAACATTCCACAAGAGGACATCGTAAAGTTGGTGCGATCAATGAAAGACCGTTTAGAGGCAGTGATAAGGGCAAGGGGGGGTAACACTAGGTTTTAAGTTAATTTTAGGCACTTTTTGTAAAATTTTGTTATCCATTTATTGTTGTAAATTTAAACTTGAATAATCATTTTTCAACTGTTCGCAATGTCATTTCCTTTAATTTTTGACCCCAAGGAAAAATCCTTTTTTTTTTTAAATTTCCTAAAAAAACACTTTATTACCTTTCAAATGATACCTAACAATCATATTGTTGTCCTTGATCAAATAGGGTTTAAAGTCGGTTGTAATTATTTTCCGAGGAGGGGCGATATTTTTGACGCCGAGTGTATGTGTAACAGGTACCTATATTCAGCGCTATTACAGCTTCTATACCAAATATCGCGTCTCGGAGCAGCCCCTAACCCCTGGCATCATTCCCACTTGAGCTTGCCCTCTCCCTGTGCTTATGCGAGCAGGCATGCAGTAGCGAGTGATAACAACCTGTGAGGCGCGTGCGCAGGGTTTCGTCGAGCTCGCGGTCGGCGAGCTGCGCCTCCGGGCTCGGCTTCGGCGCCGCGGGGAAGGTCACCAGCACGATGCTCATGTTGTCCTTGCTGCCCTGCAAAGTTTGGATTAACGTTAAGCTGGGTACGAAAATGAGCGGCTCAGCCTGAGGCATGCTCGACCTGAGCGGTGAGCTGCTCGCGAGTCAAATTGTCACATATAAATATGCGCGGGTGAAGCAGCGTGCTTGACGCGAGCCGACATTTCCAAATGGCACTATGACAGCCGCGGCTGCGTTTATCATAATTCACCGAATTTTTAACAAAAAGATGAAGAAATCGCCTCGGTGGTGGAAAAGCTCAGCAACTATCAAATTTGTACGCGCCTCACCCACAGACAAGTTAGAACTTGTCGTTCTGCCCGCGGTACGCTACGATACACGTCCAAATAACGCGAGGCACACACACCGAGGCGCCTTTGAGCACGGTCAAAAGACAGTCTCTCGACGGCTCTCCGCGTGCCGCTCGCCTGCAGCTCGCGCACAGCGCGTATGAATTTGAGCAAAATAGGTGAGCCGTGCGTGCCTCAACCCGAGGCTGCTCTAATTCGTACCCACCTTTAGAGAATGGCGTGGAAATATGGAGGTTACTCGGCAGTAGGTTATTGAATGCTGAAGTAGTTGACCAATGGCATTGTAGTCGTCATTAACCCTTATCCAGTCATAGTACATTTCATCGAGCACATTCATGTCGCTCAAAAGAATGCATGAACGCGCAACGCGCTTCGTGTAAAATAATAAGTGGAGCCGACCGGCTGCTTGACGTGCTCTTCAGCCGACCGGCTCACTCCAAATATCCAATTGTATATTACTAGATATTGCCCACGACTCCGTCCGCGTAGAAAAATATTTCTATATTTCCCAATATAAAGTCACAGTAAAAATTGCACAGCATGTCAAATTATAGGTTATTACATTGAGATCGTCAGAAAACATAGCCACTCAGAGATAGCATACTGGTGAAAGAATTTTCAAAATCGGTCCAGTAGTTTTTGGGTTTATTTGTTACAAATTTAATAATATTTGTAATATTAGTGTAGATAGATATACTTATTAGTTATTACACCATTATGATCTCATTAGGTCTGTTTTAATTGATAGATACACAATTTTACTATAAATCAATACTTCCTATTGTGCTACACCTGAATATATTCACTCTGTTTCTGCCAGCAGATTATTTTTATTGCGTTTTTATTAGTGTTACATCATATTGACGACACGTTGGCCTAGTTGAGAGTGCTGCCTCTGAAGCCAGCGGTCCTGGGTTCAAATCCTATAAGGGCAGATATTTGTGTGTAAAGCGCGAATATTTGTTCCTGACTCTTGGATGTTTTCTATGTATTTAAGTATATATTTCTCTATATAAGTATTTTTATCTTTGTCTAATACCCAAAGTACAAGCCCTTGTGGTTGCCGAGTGGATGTCATAAGAGGCGACTAAGGAAATAAGGGCTTGTAGTACTGATAAGTGATGGGCTTCCAACCTGTCACTAATACACTAGTAAGTAAACTTCTTGGCCTGATTGTGCAAATGTAGATACAGAATTATAAACAAGTATTTTTAGAGTTGTTGGCAGTTTTGTAGCTCTGCCTTTCCTACTCTGGGAATGAAGGCATGATGTTATGTATTTACGACCACTACTAGCAACTACTAGCCTTAAATGTTATACTTTTTAAACTTAATTTGAAACAGCATATTAAACAATATAAAAGCAGGGGGCTTATATATTTATATAATTGTTATGTATGTTATTCGTACATTATATTATATTGTAATAATAAAATTCTAAAGGTATTTGTATATATTATAATTAATAATTCTTTATTATCATTCATGTTAATATATTAATGTGAAAGTAAGGTCTTATACAATCCATAATACGCGCTTAAAGGTTAGTTTGGGCCTGGGTCAATTTGTGTGAGATTGTCCCGTTAATTTATTTATACATGAGATTATTACAAAAATACAACAATAAGCCTTGCCTTACGTTTGCCATTTTAATCCTAGAAAATGTGATTGTAAAGGGAATAGCGATAAACAAGGTTATCAATAGAACATTAAACTCCTGTAAATAATGCCAGATAAAAAAGCCATGAACTTGAGATAATAAAAGTTTTATGAGTCTGTGACTCATCTGAGCAGCTCGTTTGGTAAGTAGTTGACAGTCTGCCTTGTTGCAGATTAAAATCTACATTTTGCTTTAGAACAGGGTTTCTCAAACTTATCCCAAGCGGCTATTATATCATAGACAGTTATGACTTATGATCCTCTAAAAAAAAATTATTCAATAAAATACAGTTTTTTATTTGTTTAAATAAATGTCTATATTAGTTACTATTGTCTTATTATTATTAGGCAATGTTTATTTTATTTTATTTTATTTATTCAATAAACCCACAGCACCATATTGATAAAATATAGGCATGATACAGAAAGCTTATACATAGGCCAATTACGGGATTTTCTTATATAATAACTGATCAAGGAGAAATTTAGGAGGGGACATACCTACATTCTAGAAACAAGAGTGTGGCTAACTTCCCATGTTTCTGCGTTGTGCTTGCAAGTGTGTGTGTAGATGTGTGTGTGTATGTGTGTGTGTGTGGGAGTTAGTGTTTGCGTGTTTTTATCTATCTATCATGCTTATGAGAGAAAGTGGAAATAATATACTATACTAGAATCAAAAGAATGAAAATATTAAAGATATTAAGATAAAAAAAAAAAATATGTTAATGTTTGGGTAATGCAAAGCGTGGGTTTGTTTCTTGTCGCGAAAGACCTGCGCAAACCGACGGACGGCAGACGATAGCATCAAAGAGGATTTCCTCCGCCGCAGCGCACACTGATGAGGGAAAATACCTCACGATACCGCAAGCGTTCGCCAGCGTGAGGTTGGCGCCCGAGACTGCAGAGTGCGTCCCCCTACGTGCCCAGCGCGTGCGGATATTTTAGGCGTACCGAGACTAGGGTTGTCATCCGTACTGTAATATATAGTATTGTACTATATTTCAGCTGTCTGTACTTTATAATATACTAGCGACCCGCCCTCGCTTCGCTCCGGATTAAAGTATTATACATATAAACCTTCCTCTTCAATCACTCTATCTATTAAAAAAAACCGCATCAAAATCCGTTGCGTAGTTTTAAAGATTTAAGCATACATAGGGACAGATAGGGACAGAAAAAGCGAGTTTGTTTTATACTATGTAGTGATGAAAACATAAAGTAGGCTAAAATACTTTATTTTTTAGAACAATATAATTTTGAAATTCATGACGTAAAATTTGGTCTATAAAGAAGTTTCTGAACGCAACAAAGAAAAAAAAAACATTAACATTTCGTTTGACGTTTAATTTGGCGGTTGTGTTACAGACCTTGGTTGAAACAAAGTGCTATTCTATGACTGCTAAGTTAATTTTGCTAACTAAAATATTTGCGAGCGGTCATAAATAAAATGTACTATATTTTTCAGCCCTTTAACTCACCATATACTATTTATCTTGATAAGAAAACCCAACCCTAGCCGAGACCGACCTCGGAGCATCGCATCGGATTTCTCTCCGAGGCAATGAGTAGCGAGTAGAGGATACTGCGGCGGGGGACGACGGTATGCAGTATGCGCCGGAGTCCGCCGGTGTGCGCTGGGCCAGCGGCAAACGGGAGGAGCGTTCCAAAATGCGTCGTCACTTCGCTAGTGGAATGGAATCCGCCGTTTTGCACAGACCTTAAGTCGATTTCACCAATGGTTTACCCTTGAACCACCAAAACTCACTTCATAGAATTACTTGAAAAAAAAATGTTTGGTGGTCGCACGTCTAAACGGGTTAGGCTCGTAAAACACACTTTCCCGAAATATGCACTGTCTCTAAAGGTGCACTTCTTTAGAAGGGTAATTTTCTCGGAAGGTACACTTTCTCTAAAAATGCACTTCCCTATAATTATGTACACTTTGTCAATAGGTGCAGTTTCCCAGAATGTGCACTTTCGCAGAAGGTATATTTTCCCAGAAAGTAGGTACTCTTTAGGGGTAGGGATGTCCCTGTTTTATATTACTAAGGGTTTCTATGAAATAGTGCAAATGCAAACAGACGAAAACACAGACGGACAGCCGGACGGATAGAAAGACCGAAACTATAAACGTTCCGTTAAAATATTTGGCTACTTTGGATACTTCTTACTATATACATGAGAAAATGGGACAGTGTACATTTCGGGAAAGCGTGCGTTTTGGTAAAGTGCACTATTTGAAAAAGTGCACATTTCGGGAAAGCGTGCGTTGTGGAAAAGTTGGCTGAATGAAAAAGTGCACATTTCGGGAAAGCGTGCGTTTTGGAAAAGTGCACATTTTGGGAGTGTACGTTTTGCGGAAAGTGCACCTTTGCAGAAAGTGTACATTTCGGGAAAGTGTGTTTTACGAACCTAACCCGTCTAAACCTAACCTACCTAACCTTATCCATGCTTAAGATAACCTAAAAACAATAAGGTCTCAGCAGAAATTAGCTGTTGATGAAAATGTAATTCGGTGTAACGCCTCATTTGATGAAATGAGTGAGGGAGATTCAAAGGGATCCCTGTTACGGACCCTACAATCTTTGGCGATCTCTGGCAGTTTACATACCCCACTTTGAGAAGCCTTGCTTTAGAAGAAAGAACAGTCAAATAAATGATAAAAACTAAGAAAGAAAAAGCTTGTGTACCTAGTTGTTTATTTATTTATACTGATTTGCAAATCACCCTTATATCAATGTGAACGTGTGTTGGTTTCTGCTTCCAACAGCCAATGCCTAAACCAATCAACGTATAATTGGATAGTTTCCGAGAGAATAGTGATACAAGACTTTTACGCGGACATAGTCCATATGTTTCCTCATTTAATTAACCCAATGAGGCCCACCATACTACAAACCCGGAGACATCTGTAATCTGAATTTACCAATAAGGAGATAAAGTTCAGTTTACCTTTGCACTTAAATGCCATTTTCAAACTTGAAACAAATAAAAATGATCTTTAGGATCATTAACATATAGTTAAAAATTAAATTGCTTTGTTTATCTACCTCATAATGTCACACTGGGTCTCACAGATTGAGAGGCAATAACAAGGATAAGACTATCTAACCTATTTCTGTTTGTCGATTTGGTTGACGATCAGAGAATTCCTTAAGGCTAAAAGCATTAAGTTTGCAATTAGTTTTAATTGTCCAATAATATTGAACAAAAGAAATAAGACCAATATTTAAAACCCTACAAGATGTCTTTTGTTTCTTCAATCCTATAAATATTCATTTAACCTACAATAATTTTAGTTTATTTTTTATTCAGAATATGACTACTTTTGTAAAGGACCATGGGCAGAAAAGTCCCCCCCCAACAGAAATGAAACATGTCACATTTAATAGATCTCAGCAACATTATGTATTTTTACTATGGAGACTATCACCAGATGTATGGGGTTTTCTTGGAAAACCATAATCGTATTGTATAGATTTTGTTTGAAAATGAACACATATATGGATGATTTGCCTTATTTGGCCCTTGTTTTCATTAAAAAAATCCCATTGATTTTGCTACTAAAATAAGTATTTTGTCTTTTTTTGGGTCCTTATAAACATATAGACATGCATCCCGTTACTGTTGGTGGGGGGGGACAGTGCCCATACAAATTTACCCATTGTCCTTTTGCTTTGAAAGACTAAAACTAAACTCAAAAGAACATAACGGTCTATTGTCTGTAATGATTATTTTCAGCGATGTGTTTGTAATTAAAAATTATTGCAAGTAACACATTTAATATAAGAATATCTGAATGTGTATGGTTCTAGTGATAAACAAAATATGACTCTCAATGATAATTATGATTACAAGATATATGGCAAATAACAGTAAGGCTCTTGAAATTCATTTTAGGGAAGACCACATTGTCTCGGAGCTTTCTTCGTACACTGTAATAGTAATTTAAATCAGCTGTAAATTTTTTAGCCATTTCAATTCCCCTTACCCGATGCATTGGGCAACCAGCATGTAATTTTACTACAGCATAGAGATGCTCAATTAGCTTACGATAAACCAGGCTGTAAATAGGCTGAAATAGGCAGATGGAATACCTCAATTCTAATAGTTTCACCAGCTGAATCACAAGTGAGGAGAGACCACTGCATTGCATTCACTTGTTTCATAATTTCAAGGAGTTCTATCATACTCAATAAAACCATATTGCTTTTGACATGTTATCATACTGTCAATGTAATGATAGCTCTTATTTGCCTCTTCAGCCACAGATTAGGGCGAGAAAAGGGCGATCGAATGCGTGCAAATTTATATTTTATATGACTTAACTTATTTAATTTAATCTTCTTAGCTAGGCACAATTTGTTTAAATAATCAAGTGTGTTAACCTTCCGTGGTCTCACCTGGTGGTTCCAATGGAAGATCAGCGCTGGCAAATGCCAGCATTATGCTGAGTTGGAACCATTTCGTGACTACATTTCTCTGGTGCGTATTTCTCTTTTATTTGTTGATGTTTGTCACAAATAAATGCATTTCTTTCTTCCTTATTTCCTTATAAGTTATGCTTAAAAGCAATATGATAATAATGTCAAATGCATAATGATGCATAATAATGTGAAATGATAGACAATGCACTATTGGAAGAGCTCCTAATTTCTCCATGAATATAGATAATGCATACAATAAATTTTTTATACATAATTAAATGGGTATCAAGTACCCGAAACCGACGTGCATGCATGACTCGATGTATGAATGTGGAAGAAGCGAAAGAGCTTTGTCAGGATTGTAGCAGGTGGAAAGAAGTGGTCTCTGCCTACCCCTCTGGGAAACAGGCATGATTTATGTATGTATGTAATTAAATGGGTCTTTGAGAAGCAAAGTCTGCAACACCCACAGCAGCTTCAAGATGCTAAGCGAATTTTGCTTCTATGAACCACAAAAACAAACCCCTCCACCACCTCCACCTACTTCCTACTAATTATGTATGTCACAGTATGAACCAAGTTCATCATTTAGGCCCTTAACCGCATTGTAATAGAGTTCAAAAGTGTGAAACCTTTTCATTCCACCACTATACCTAAGAAATTGAACCATACTTCCAAAAGAATCTAAAGGCCTGTGATCTTTTTTACTAATATATCAATATTTTTAATTGTGCAAACTTTTTATGCTTTATACATAATATAATGTGACGGGAACTTGGATTTTTTTACAATTGCATAAGGAACATGTTTAAGACTAAGTAAATCAGTTTTGAACATACTGCCTGAAAAGAATGAAGGGGAATTATCTTCTATGATGAAGGATAAACAGTAAAATGTACATCTACATCAAAATTCTTAGTTTGCTGCCAGTAGCTTGAGCACCTTCCGCTGACACCTTACCACTATTAAACTAGCACATACTTTAGTGATTCTAAACGAAAGTTTATAACGGTCTTTATTTATCTAATGTTTTGGATGGCACATGTACAAGAATAATAGCAAATCTAAATTATATTTACCTTATAGAGGCAGGTATCAATGACCTGATTGGTGACAGCCACGAGGTCATCCGTTAGCTGTAGAAGGGAGTGGATGTAGGCACAAAGTGCCTCATTGGTCATCACATCCCAGACTCCGTCACAAGCCAGCACCAGGAACTCATCCTCTGGCTCAGAACGCTCATGGGCTGACACCTCAGGCTCCGGGGACACCAGCTGCTCGCACGGTCCCCGATTCAGCACCTTTTTATATTCATAATCTCCCAGAGCTCGAGACACAGCTAAGCTCCCATTCACACGTTGAATCATAACTGAACCACCAGCTTGAACTATACGGGACTTCTCAGAGGGTAGTTCCGGTTTGTGGTCTCGGGTAGCGAATATAGGCTGACCATTGCGGGCGAGCACAGCGCGGGAGTCGCCGCAATTAGCTATGTATATCTGTTTGGGGGATACGAACGCGCAGACAGCGGTGGAGCCCGACTTTTCCTCGCCGTTACAGAGTTCGGGCAGCTCGCGCATCTTCTTGTCCAAGTCGAGGAAGCCGGCGCGAATAGCTTTAGATATCTCATCGCGACGGAACTCTTCTGTCTGCAGGATGCATTCCAGCAGGTTGTCAGCACAGTGGGCCGACACCCGCGCACCCGCGTGACCGTCGAACACAGCAAAGTAGCTCCAGTCCGAGAGCGTACCGTTCAATGTGAGCTGTGCGTGGTGCGCGTCCTCCATCTCCACGCGCCAACCTTGCATCGACGCCACGCCATAGCGAAGACCATTCCCTTCCCCGTTCTCGTTATACTTCTTAGTCTCGGGCTTGTTCAAAAACGCCCCCATAATGAGTCCTCTCTCTGATTACCTAGATTGTTATTCGCACATAGTTTCCACACCATCAGGCACTCACAAGGCGAACGTAGCGACCGATAACGTAAAAGGGAAGCATCACTGGAAGTCCGATACGATCTCGCGACAGGAGCACGTCAGACGGTCGCGCTGTTGCGCTGCCCGCAGCGAGTCTTTACCGTTTGAATTTGAAGCGTTCGGCTACTTTAACAGACGTATTTCTACGCGATTCTTCTGCTATGATGACAATATACGTGCGCTTTTTGGATCAAATCGTAAAACGAAAAAGCAACTCAAAAGAATGAATGGCGGACATAAATAGTAATTGTCTATGATTTATTTTTTTAATTTCATTATGTTTGTCTCTGGATTCATTGAAACTGAATCAAGGTTATGCACAAAATTAAATGTTAAGAAATGGCTTGAAACCTAATATAACACTAGATGGCGTTAAATAAAAAATACCAAAAAGCTTTTATTTCAATTTCATTCCTTCGTTTACCATTTTAATAAATATCATTAATTATCTGTTTTATACAATGGACATAATTGATAAAACGATTTAATTCTTAATTTTTTTTTTTTATGTTTTATTAAATCTAAATTAACAACCTCATATAAGTAATACAAGGGATTTCAATTTACGTATTGATTTGAAGCTGAAAGCTAAGATGCAACAGATGCATTGGCTTTATATGAAATAAAAAAAAACATACAAATGTCAAAGTAGCCAAAAGTGAGGTTATGTTTTCGGATTTATATTTTGTATTATCGTACAAAGTATATATAATTTTGCTATAAATTGGAATAGAAATATGTAGATATAAACCTAATTCAAAACATTATCACGTTTTTTTTTGTCTCTATAAAAGTTACGTGTTTACCTAACAGTTCATAACGTTCATAACCTGATCCCAACTTTCATGCACAATAATTAAATAATTACCATTTCTTTCTTTATTTATGCGCTTTTTTATGGTAATACATAATGTATAGAAATCTTTTACTACGGTAAGAATAATCCCGACACCTTTTATAGTGTATTCAAATGATATTTTTCAAACATATCTACCCTCCCTTTCATTTTAAACCTTACTGTTTCCTGTTCACAGCTTACCTATAAGATCAATAAAAAAGGAATCATTACCACTCATAGTCAGCATCAAAAAAGCTCCTGAATTTAAATTATGGTCCAGGCAGTTATCAGTAACATGTGTTTGCTGCAAGAAGAGACGAACAATGGAAGAGAAGGTATATTTAAATATATAGATAGATATAACGTTTATTATTATTATTTATTATTATTTGATGCATTAATCACACTCATACAATTGTCATAGACGAAAAAGAAACAATATCAAACAAACTTATGAACTAGGAACAATCTCAATCATTACTCTTTCTCAGTTCCAAAATGCCGATATATTCGCCGACAGCTGGCAATTGTTGCTCATAAAATTATGCTCTTATTGTAATTCCTTTGTTTTATAGTATGTAAGGTGGTATGTAATTATAATTAACATTGTAGGTGCTTTGGTCCTAACTGTAAGCCTGTAATTGTATTTTTATAATAAATTAATAAATTAATTAAAAAATGTCATGTCTCCGCGTATAGCTTTGTTCTAGTGAGCAAAACACTAATATAATAACACACTAATAATTAATATATTCATAAGTTACGTATAAATTTATAAATTAAGACCTAAGACTATTAATAATACATAAAATAAGACAACACTTTGTAAAATTATGACTTAACTTTTGTTTCGGTGTCTTTTTTAAAGCACATACATTTGTACATAACTAAGGTAACAACACCAGTACTCGACAAAGGACCAATGTTGACACTGACTCTTATTCAAAGAAGATAAGAGTTATTCATTTGTTTTGCAACAATCAATTTAGAACCCTATGATCTTTGAATTAAAAGCTTCTGTTGGTTATTGGTGCTTGTCAGCTAAAAGTGAAGAACACAGGTGATGTTACCTTACTTACGTATAAACAATTGAAATCAAAACACTGAAGTTTCCTTTTCTAAAAGCAAATGAAAAAAAAAAAAAAAAACAAATACCTGTACTATGAAAACTAGATAAGTCTTGTTTGTTTGTTGTTTGGATGATGTCAGCGTGGAATTTTAGATTTGTCTATAATCTTTTGGTTGAAAATTAAACTTAGGACAGGCAGATGACATTCAAAATGCTCTTATTAAAATTCTGTGACTACTATTTTATAACATGAAAAAATAAATAGGTGTAGTTGTATATATGACTCATAAACATGCAGGTCATGCAGTGCAAGAGGTCCTTAAATCAGTAACAAACAGCATAATAGTTAGAGTCAGAAAATTACAATCTAGAAGGTTGTATCTGCTGTAACACCATTTTACCTTATGCTGTTGAAAATGTTGAAATACAATTTGTTTGCTAAATAGTGGAATTTGCTTTCTTGGTCTATACTTCCTGAGGCATATAATTTGCATGTGTTATCGGCTTCTAATGAACCAGTGAACTAAATGATGGTGAGAGTTCACCATAATTAACCATCAGTTGATATAGACAGCAATCCCTATTCAGTCCAGAATAATAAAAAAACATAGTATTTCATAGTAAGGTAAAGGTTTAATATTTATGCATTTTTGTAGTCTGTAGACACCCAGGGTCGGCAAGCCATCAGGTACTCCCCTAAAGCTGGCTCTGAAGTAGTTGGGATATGGAGAAACATGACTGTAAGAGATGTTGCGGAAGTACTCCAAAAAGATGTTGGTAAGTTAAATGGATAAAAAAACAATAATTTAGTTTACTTACTGTTTTTTTAAGTTTTTTTTTTTATTTTTTTCCAGAACATGTATTTAAAGTGTTAGAATTTGCGGACAAGGATTCAAACACGGATTATAGAGAGGATACCGTGATACACAACCCGCAAGTCATACGGGATATTGTCAAAATAACAGGATGTCGGTTTAAACTGGTACCAAGGCCTGACGAAGAAGCAGAGATCGAAGAGGTATGTTATATTAATATTGGGTAATGTCAATTTATGCAATTTGTAAGTTAGTTTGTGTTTTGCTTTCATTCAGTTTTAATTGTTAAAAAATAGTTTTTTTTTTTATTGCAACATCCGCCTAAGTATTAGCTTCTGAGAGGGGTGTAGGGTGTAGCTTAGTTACCTGTTATATCAAGTAAAATATTATTCAGTAAGCTCTATTAATTTACTTCATGAGGCCCACAGTTACTACAAACGGATTGAGAGAGTGGAACTTTCAACCTAACATCGAGGAAATACAGTTCAATTACCTTTGCTCTTAAATGTCTATTTAAATTTAGAAATAAATAAAAATGAACTTTATGTTCATTACAATATGGTTGAAACTGAATTACCATGATTATGTACTTCCTATAGCACACCTGGTCCCACAAGGGGTTACTGATTAGCCCTTTACATTACACTTACAGTTTGCACCGTGCGTGTCTCAAATCGTCGTCTTACACAAACTCGTAGCTGCATTTTTTTTGCTGTTGGTAATCTTAGTGACTAAGTATTACTGAATGAAATGAAATTAGCAACGGCAAAAAATGCAGATACGAGTTTGAATAAGTAAGACGATGACATGCTGCAACTCAAGGGGTAGTAGGACCTTGTGCAGGGTCTGTTCGGATCGCTACCATTATCTATTCCTAACCTACCGCCAAGCAGCAGCGTTCGTATTGTTGTGCTCCTGTGTGGCGAGGAACCGTCAACAAATTACGTCACGTTCAGTGGGGGGAGGGGGTCGAAAAAGTGTGATATTGTGTGATAGATTTCGTGATGTCACATTTAAAAATTTAATACCATCTAAATGTTAAAACGCCAAATTTTAACCCAAACGAGACGTGCTATGCTGGTTATAAATAGTTAGAAGAAGTGGGTTGAAAGTCAACACACAATAAAAAAATAATTGCTTTGGTTAATTTTTTCCAATGTTTGTTTTGATCTTGTATTTAGAAATAATTTCAATGAATATCAAACTAATTTCGGAATTTCTAGACGTAAATTTGCAATATATGTTATGTCACACTAGGGAGCGAGGGGGGGGTCTCACAATTGTGACCAACTGTGATAAGGACAGAAGAGGGATCAAATATTCACGAAATTAGTGTGACGTACTTTAAGGATGACCCCGGATAAGACACTAGTGAAATTACTAGCATAGAGGCATTCCATCTCCTCGGCGTTGGCAATGCTTATGCAGTCTTGAGATTCTAGTAAAATGCAAATGATTATGCGTCTTAGATCCCACCTCATAAGCAAATAAGCAATATCTCAAATTCAATAGCCAAAGTAGATTCAATCCTAACCCGTTAGTAATAAGGTTGCATTTTTTGTCTGGGATACTACCTTTTGTCGTAGCGGGCAGACTTAGCATCAGGTAGCTATACCTTCACCTAGCCATAAAAAAATATCTTCAGAATAAGGACGCAGTCCCGGCGCCTCCCGCGCCCGCCTCGGCGCTGCAGCCGCGGCCGCCCGTGGCGTGCGTGATGGGGCACGTGGACCACGGGAAGACCACGCTGCTCGACGCCCTGCGGGACACCTCCGTGGTCGACCAGGAGTTCGGAGGGATCACGCAGCATATAGGCGCTTTTGAAGGTACCATGTCATAGTAGAATTATAGTCAACTAGCCGTTGGGTGATGCGTCATCCACGTAAAAGTCGTTTATCGATATATATTCGTCGCTATTCCCTCAACCTTTAAGTTTTTCGGGATAAATAGTACCCTATTTCCTCGAGGCTCGAACTACACGACCAAATTTCATCTAAATCTGTTCAGCTATTTATCCGTAAAAGCGTAACAAACAGACAGACAGAAACTTACTTTTACATTTATAGTATTAGTATAGATTAGAATGAGATGTAGATATCTCCATCTCATTTTAAATAAATAAATAAATATCACGGGACAATGTCACACAAATTGACCTACTCCCAAACTGAGCTTTAGGCTTTTACTCGTACTGTGGGTACTAAACAACGATTAACATACTTAAATAGAGAAATAAATACTTAAATACATAGAAAACACAAGACTTAGGAACAAATACTCGTGCTCATCACACAATTATTTGCCTTATCGGGTTTTGATCCCGGGACCGCTTGGCTTCGGAGGCAGGGTCACTCCCAACTAGGCCAATGTGTAGTCGTTTTAACGTATTGCTGCGTCGCTCTTGTGAGTGACTAATTTAGGAAGGTATAAGCTCTTAAACCGTCAAGATATTCTCAACAATTTTTTTTCACACATTTGATTACACTTTGTCAAACTAGTTAGTCTAATTTAACAATCTACTTTAGTCTCAAGGCCTTCTAAACTGCTACCGATGATTTCAACTGAAGAACACCAATATCTCCTACGGTTATTTCCACTTCAGCGATTGGTTTCCTGGTGGATCACCTTGTTACGGATCCGATTTCAAACAAACTCAACGATACACGCGTTAATAACCTTGACCTTGACCTTGTTCATAGCCTTGACCTTGAACTTTGTCTTAACCTTGACCTTTTTTGCAAGTAAAACTATCATCGGGCGATACGGTGACGTTCCTCGACACCCCGGGCCACGCGGCGTTCGGCGCGATGCGCGCGCGCGGGGCGCTCGCCACGGACGTCGTGGTGCTCGTCGTGGCGGCCGACGACGGCGTCATGGAGCAGACGGTGGAGTCCGTGAGGATGGCCAGGGAAGCTAACGGTGAGTGGCAGCGGAGTTCAAGTGAACTGCATTTCAAACTTGGAAATACCGCTTGATTTCAAATAACCTTCATAAAATAGGTTTTATTATTATTATTATTATTTATTATTTGATAAATGCCTGTATCCATTTGTTCCTTCATCAAGTGTTCTTTGTGATGTATTGATCCAATCGGTTTTTAAACTGATAGACAACCTTTAGTAAAAATATAAATTAATAAATATCAGGGGACGTTCTCACACAAATTGATCTAGTCCCAAACGAAGCTCTAGGCTTATACTGTGGGAACTAGACAACGATAAACATACTTATATATAGAGAAATACATAGAAAACATCCAAGACTCAGGAACAAATATTCGCGCTCATCACACAAATATCTGCCCTTACCCGGATTTGAACCCAGGACCGCTGGCTTCGGAGGCAGGGTCACTCCCAACTAGGCCAACGTGTCGTCATAAGAATACAAAAATGTTTGTAAAAGGGATCTTTATGTACCTTAGAATAAAGTGTTCCTCATTTCATTCGTAAAGGGGTAACAAACATACTCATTTATATAATATAAGTAGCATTTGCTCGCGACTCCGTTCGCGTAGAAGTCGTTTATCGCTGTTTAATGATTTTTTCTTTAAATTGAGATGTAGATCTGTTCTACTGTACATGTGTTAGATATAAGTAAATAAACGTTTAGTATTTCTTTCTTTCTATGTGCTATTCCAGACTATAATCTATCTGTGTGCCCAATTTCATCCAGATCCGTTCAGCCGTTTTTGCGTTATTAAGTAACAAACATCCATCCGTCCATCCATCCACACTTTCACATTTATAATGTGGTAACCCTACATACATACATACATACATAAATCACGCCTGTTTCCCAGAGGGGTAGGCAGAGACCACTTCTTTCCACCTGCTACGATCCTGACAAAGCTCTTTCGCTTCTTCCACATTCATACATCGAGTCATGCATGCACGTCGGTTTCGGGTACTTAAGATTTTTCAGTATTTCCCCGATTTGATTAAAAAAAGTACGCCTAGGGCGCCCCCTTCCGACCCCTCCACTCACTTTAGCACTGTAAATTTCTTTCGTCAACCTTTTTTCATCCATCCTTTCCAAATGACCGAACCATTGAAGCATGCCCTTTTCAATTTTAGTCACTACATCTTCTTTCAGACCACACTTCTCTCTGATGTTTTCATTTTTGTGTGGTAACCCTTGGTGTGAGAAATACTATAGGTTTTTTCCAAAGACAGTTGGAAATTAAAAAAAAGCTTTTTTGAATTCTTGCATCTAGAATCTGAATGCCAAAGAAAACCTTTGGGATATTGTTTTATCCCTTTTCCAGGCCGCGCCAATGTAGATGGTTTAACAAAGAATGCAATACATAACCAAGTTATTTACATATTGGGAATTAATTTCAGAGCAAGTAACATTTTACGTAAATTCAATTCGATTTGAAAGCTAAATTTAGGGAACTAAGGTTGAAATTGTAATTAAACCTATGCGGTCAATATAGAGCCACTGCCTGGAAAATTGTTAATTAACATTCTTTGTGGTGAAACTTTTAAACAGATGCTTGTGATAGTGAATCTGGCGCGATAATAACCCAACATCTATTCTATTGTGATAAAGGAAATTAAGGACGATTTTTTTTATTGAAACGTGAATGTTTGTTGTTACAGTGCCGATTATCGTCGCGATCAACAAAATCGACAAGCCAGGTGTGAACATTGTAGGTATGCCTTAATTTTGCTGTTTTTCCGTTGTACGTATGTTTGCAAAGCCTAGCTAAACTGATGAACGTATTTACATACATACATACATAACATAACGCCTTCAATCCCAGAGTGGGATAGGCAGAGCTACAGAAATACCAACAAGTCTAAAAACACTTCTTGATAATTTTTTAACCACATTTTGCACAAACAGGCCAAGAAGTTTATCAGTGTATTAGTGACAGGTTGCAAGACTTGCAAGCCCATCGCCTAACAGTACTACAAGCCCTTATTCCTTTAGTCGCCTCTTACGACATCCACGGGAAGACATAGAGTGGCACTATTCTAATCCGGCAACCACACGGGGGAACGTATTTAGATTTTATTATTTTAATAGCATTTGCCTGTGGTGTGGTTGCCGGGTTAGAATAGTGCCACTTCGTGTCTTCTTGTGGATGTCGTAAGAGGCGACTAAAGGAATAAGGGCTTGTAGTACT
The DNA here is from genome assembly GCA_949316455.1 of Acleris holmiana. Taxonomy (NCBI): domain Eukaryota; kingdom Metazoa; phylum Arthropoda; class Insecta; order Lepidoptera; family Tortricidae; genus Acleris; species Acleris holmiana. The sequence goes on from OX438778.1 coordinate 2,899,219, forward strand.
GTTAGGCGATGGGCTTTCAATCTGTCACTAATACACTAGTAAACTTCTTGGCTTGATTGTGCAAAATGTGGTTACAGAATTATCAACAAGTCTTTTTAGAGTTGTTGGTATTTCTGTAGCTCTGCCTACCCCCCTCTGAGAATGGAGGCGTTATGTCATGTTATGTATGTACGTTGCCTGTTGCTATATGAAATTGATTGTTGTTGTTTTGAGAGCTCTTACTTTTCCAGGGTAGTAAATGTTATGTAAAAGTTAGTATGGAAAAAAGATTAAGAAATGTCTATATAATGTCCCGACATAAAAAGAGGGGTGTATAACTTTTAAGCTTTTGTCGTTTTATGGGTGCCTACGTCTGTCTATCGTCGCTTAAAACTCGAATTTATTCAATATGGTTATTTTATATGAAATTATGTATCGCGAAGAGAAGATCAGTTTCATAAAAATCGGTGAAACCAATCAAGAACAAGCTTATAAAGGGTTCTCAAGATTATATATAACTAGCGGCCCGCCAGCGGCTTCGCCCCGCTGCAAATTTCAGACTTTCCCGGTGGATTTTCAGTTTTTTTCTAAGGTTCATAAGAACCTTCTCCTGACAGTAAGAAACACAATAAAAAAAGAATTAGCGAACTCGGTTCTGCTGCTCTCGAGATTTGCGCTTAGCAACACATTCAGTGATTCATTTTTATTATACTATAGATTACGACATCGGGCATTTTTTTAAATATAAATTACCTAATTTTGCTTTTTCATTTGATCTAAATAGAATCATACCAGCTCTTGTGATACCTACTACATCTTACGTAATGTAATTGAAATAATTTATTTGTTTCTTGTAGTTAATTAGTTTGAGTTCTAAACGAATTAGTTTACACCGCCTGCCATGAATTTGTGTTCACAGTTATCTCTCTTACAAGGTTGTCTGGAAGAGATCGCTATTTAGCGGTAAGACCGCCTGTTGTATACCTATGATTTAAATGTACCGTTCCGTGTCCTGTTTTATTTTTTTTATTTTTGGTGTTCAATAAAGAGTATTTGTATTGTATTGTATTGTAAGTTAACTCTTAATATGGACGAGTCATGAGATACTCGTATGTATGTAAACACTTATAGTACAAACAAAATGAGATAATAATCATAAAATAGACAATAATATAACAGGGATGTACAAAGGCATACATAAACCATCAAGGATTCTCTTCCAGTTAACCGTTGAGCGATTGAGAATTGATCAAAGGAATTACATACATACATACATAACATCACGCCTTTATTCCCAAAGTGGGGTAGGCAGAGCTACAAAAATAACAACAACTCTAAAAAGACATGTTAATAATTCTGTAACCAAATTTTGCACTAGTAAGCTGAGACTAGTGTATTAGTGACAGGTTGCAAGTCCATCGCCTAACAATACTACAAGCCTTTATTCCCTTATTCGCCTCTTACAACATCCACGGGAAGACATGGATTGGCACTATTCTAACCCGGCAACCACACGGGAAATGGTAGGAATTATTTTTTGTATATTATACCCCATTGGAAATTGCTACATATTTTCTATTATTGCCACAGGAGAACACGATGCGCTCTCTCGCCCAACACGGAGTGGTATGCGAAGCCCTGGGGGGAGATATCCAAGCTATTCCTGTGTCAGCCCTTAAGAAGACTAACCTGGACACGTTGGTGGAGGCCCTGACGCTGCAGGCACAGCTCATGGAGCTCAAGGCTGACCCGGGGGGGTATGTGGAAGGGGTGGTCATCGAGGCACAACTGGACCCTAAGACTGGGTAAGTTTAGGGAAATTGTTGTCAGGGTCCATACAAATATATTTTACTAGCGACCCGCCATATGTAACACCCATACATAAACCAGAATTTATTATCAGGGCACGGCCATGAGCCATTTTTACGTCATCAATGTCAAGTGTAGATATTAATATAGATACACTTTAAAAATAAATATTGATAGAAAATAAAACTTTATAATTATAATTGAACTAAAATGACAATGCATTATGTACAAAACGAGTTGATACTAAGTTTTTATATTTATTCTAAATTTTCTTTATTGTTGTAATTAACAACTATTTTCAACGCATTTATTCTTGAGTTTAATATCAGGAGTGATGTCATACCATATCACTTGATTAACTTTCATAGTCGCATATAAAGTGCCATTCTATGAAACTTGCTAACTATGTAAACAAGCCGCCATACTAAAATTGACATTAGATGTCAATTTCAATATATTGTTTGTTTACATAGTTAGCAAGTTCCATAGAATTACAGTATAGATACATATATTATTTAAAGAAGTTTGCAAAAATAGCTTGCTATTAAAACCATTTGTTTTGATGGTGACGTATAAATCGTAGCAGAAAGGCAGCCTAAATAAAATAATTTCATTAGTTATTAAATTCCACCACATCTACCATTGAATGACAAGGTATGTCCATGTTATGCTAACTCTGAATAAAGCTCACCCATGCCGAGCTCTGTTAATTATACACTATTGGTTTCCTGCGACTCCGTCCGCATAGAAGTCGTTTATCGCTATTCCCTCGGGAACAGTCAAACTTTATTCATACCAATTTTAATATAAATCGGTTCACCGGTTTATCCGTGTAAGCGTAACAAACAGACAGACAGACATACAGACAGACTTTCACAGTTATAATATTAGTTTGGGTGAAAACCTTCCGTGAAAAATTATCTGATGGTGATGGTGAAAACCGCATCAATTCAACCGACAGACAAACAGACGCGGGAAGCGACTTTGTTTTAGTCCATTTAAAGAGAAAGAAGATTATTTAGTTGTTAGTTATTAGCAACTTATTTTTTTTAGGAAGCAAGCCACAGTGTTGGTGCAAAGAGGAACGTTAAGGCGGGGTAGCATTATAGTGGCGGGCGGCGGTTGGGCTAAGGTAAATGCTTGAACGAATTATTCACAATGCTATTACTGACGTAGTAAATGTTTTTGACGTTTTATCCTTTTGAACGGCTTACATCAAATACAAAATATGTCGCAGAATACGACCTTAATCCATACAAAACAAAGTCTTTTAACTAACAACACACTGGCCTAGTTGGTAGTGGTTCATATCCCAGTATATTTGTGTGATGAGCACGAGTATTTGTTCCTGAGTCTTGAATGTTGTCTATGTATTCAAGTATATATTTTTCTATATAAGTATGTTTATTGTTGTCTAATATCCATAGTACAAGCCTAGAGCATAGTTTGGGATTAAGACGATTTGTGTGAGATTGTTCTCTGATATTTGTTTTATTTGTAAAAACCGTTTTCAAAAATTTTAAAAATAACTTAATTTCTAATGATAATAGGTCAGTCAAACTGAAGTAGGCTTTGGGTTAAAAATATCGTGGTACGCCGACTTCAGTTTGACTGAACTATTACCGGTGCATTCCAGAGTCCTCAATCTTAAGATTATAGTCTTGACAATTCGAATGTCTATGGGTCTTAGATTTCACTTACCAACAGGTGGTCTCAGTGCTCGTGTGCTCTCTCATCATGAATTTTTTTTTGTTTGGCAATATGTGTGTGCATTAGTGTTTCTGTTGCAGGTGCGAGTGCTGAGCTCAGCGGAAGGACGGGCCTTGCTGGCGGCGCCGCCGTCGACGCCGGCGCGCGTGCTGGGCTGGCGCGCGCTGCCCGCCGCCGGCGACCGCGTGCTCGAGGTGCCCTCCGAGGTACTACGTCGTAGCCGTACAACCCTGCCAGGCTCCGACAACATCGCTACCACCATCTTATCCGTTAACCTACCGCCAAGCAACAGAGCATTGATGCGTTCCGATGTGGGGATAAGACAACCGGTGAACTTACGAGCATAGAGGCATTCCATCTTAGTTCTCAGGGTTGGCAACGCATTTGAGGTTTTAGGATTATAGTCTTGAGAATTCAAATATGTATCTATGGGTCTCAGATTCTTACCATCAGGTGGCCTGAGGGCTCGTGTGCCTTCTCCTTAACATGTAGTCCCCGGTAGCCCTTAGGACTAGACTCCGTTATCGGAGGTGCAATTTCATAGCTGGACGTTCTTAGGCATGGGTAACTAGAAAACAAAAAACCGCCTTCAAAACGCAAAAAAGAAGGCGGTTTTTTGTTTTTTATTACATTTTTTTTATACTTTTCAGTGATCCCACGTGATGCTGTTACGTAGTCCCACTTCTTAGTTTATATGAAAGTTTAAATTTCAAGCACGCCGCAAGCAACGCCGCCGGAAAGTCATAGTCATATTTCAACAAGTAAATATTCTTCGTTGTGGTCGCTCAACTATCTTAATCGAGATATTTTATCGCCACCCTTGAAATAGGTACCGTTAAGGAGTTCCGATTGTGGTCTTCATCATCAGTTCCACTTCCCCAAGTGATACTTTCTAAATGCAAATGTTAGACTTGTTAATAAACATACTAAAATCGCTATATGTTTGCCTACAATATTTGAGGAATTCCCTCAATTCCTCACTGATCCCCTCATCTAGTCTAGTTCTATTTTTAAACACCGCGCATTTTATTCAGAAACGTGCCAACGAAGTGATGAAATGGCGCCACAACCAGCGCATGAAGGAAAAGCAAGCATCGGACTTGGAGGTGATCTCCGCCAAGGAAGCCACGCACCGGAAACAGTACCGGCAGCAGCTGGAGAAGAAACGAGCCATGGGCCGCATGAGGGTAAGATCCGAGGCATTTGTTAGTACAGTCAGGTCTTCGGACTGGAGATGATCCCCGCCAAGGAGGCTTCACATCGGCAGCAACTCGAGAAGAAACAGGCCATGGGCCGGATGAGGGTGAGATCCGAAGCGGTAGTTAGTACAGTCAGGTCTTTGGACTAGAGGAGATCTCCATCAAGGAAGCACACCTGCAGCAGTACGACAACTGGAGAAGAAACGGGCCAAGATGGCCGGATGAGGGCAAGATCCGAGGCAGTAGTGAGTACAATCAGCAGGCTTCGGGCTGGAGATGATCTCCGCCAAGGAGGGTTCACATCGGCAACAGTACGTCAGCAGCTGCAGAAAAACCGGGCCATGGGCCGCATGACGGTAAGATCCGAAGCAGTAGTGAGTACAGTCAGCAGGCTTCTGACTGGAGGTGATCTCCGCCAAGGAGGATTCACATCGCCAGCAGTTCGAGAAGAAACGGGTCATGTGCCGGATGAGAGTAAGATACTACACCTAGGCAGATCAGTCAAAACTAAGTAGAGCTTGGCACGAGAAAATTTTGATGCTATGATAGATGAAAGCACATTATCAAGTGGCGAAATCGCAACAAGCAGCATTTTTTGAGTGAAAATTGGAACTTGTTGAAATTTTACTCAGAAGAGGACCCATATTTTTGTCATGCTATATCTTTCCTCAAAATCATTATCATTGTGTCATATTTAAACTTGCAATTGTTAGATTAGTTTAAGTTAGTCTTAAAGTCTTCACATGTTCAAGTTAAATAATTTTTAGGAGCTTGGATACTGGTAGACAGTAATCTGTACTTTATTTGAATGTGATATTCCGATTCTGTTTGCACGTGACCGGCTTAGCCTAGTGTAGGCTACTTACCAAATAATTTTTGTTTTTGTATATCGTCACTACTTTGAAAAAACGCCGTATCTCATGTTTCGTGATGTACGATTTTAAACTTAAACATGAATAGAAATAAGTTTAAAATTGTACATCACGAAATAAGAGATACGAGATTTATTACTATCTATTTATTCATGTAAGTCATTATAATGTATTAGTTTGTATTAATATATATTTGATTATCTATTTATTAGTTTGGTAAGCGTGTATTTATTGGTATATTGTATTTTATAGCTAGCATAGTTCCTTGTAATTGTTCGAAATTGGTCTGCACCACCTACCGTGTAAATTGTTTTAACTTGCACCTTATCCCTTCTAAGGTTGTCTGGAAGAGATCGCTAATCAGCGATAAGACCGCCTGTTGTTTACCTGGGTCTTCTAAATTGTGAAAATTCTGTGTAATGTTTTTGTTTGGTGGACAATAAAGTGTTTTGTATTGTATTGTATTGTATACGAGGTTTTTTGAAAGTAGTGGCGATATGTAGCATTTAATTGTTTTTTTTTTCTAGGTCTAGGATAAAATTTCTGGCGGTTATGTCATTGATATGTTGGTCTGTTATGTAGTTGCGGCCGGTGGGTCCCCGGCAGAAGATGATCCAGTACGACGACCATCCCACGCTCAGTGTCATCATCAAAGGTAATTCTAGACTTTTCGTCACATTTTTGTTTCGCCATCGACGGACAAACATACAAGCGGCCCACCAGCTCCCTATTTCACCATCCTGATAGTGACAGATGACAGGTGATATTTCAGTTATGTACACATAACCTCAAATATTCATCAAGCTTTATTTTATTAAAAATAACGTATAATTCATCTTAAACTTAATATGAAAATAATTTAAAAGTCTCACTTGACCTTTAAAAGTGTGTGATTATCGAGTGTTCATAGTGAACTGGTTTGTTTAGTTTTGTTTACATCTTTCCCGAGTTCAATTGACACAGACTTTAGGTAAGGTTAAACCTGTGACCACCAAAAAATTTAAATGCCTGTCGATGAGATGAAAATTCAGTGAAACGATGAGTGTCGGTCATTCAATGGTAAACTGACGTCGTATCGTGATAAAAGCTTTCCGGGTTCGAGCAAAAATCGATTTGACTAGCCTAATAGCCTATAAATGCTACAGGTGATACTGATGATGATTGCATCGGTTGAGAGCATCGGTGGCCTAGTGTACTTGTGGTCGTAAGGTACCGAGGTCGAACCCCCGCGGTCACCATGTACCACTGAATTTTTCTAACGTACCGATGCTCTCGTTCGAACAGCTGAAAAGATCCTAAAGGGCTCGAAGTGTATACGAAAGGGCCCTTGTGTAAAATAAGATGAGATGGTGGTTGCAGGCGACGTGGACGGCTCCGTGGAGGCGATCCTGGACATCCTGGAGACGTACGATGAGCATGAGACGGTCCGGCTGGACCTGGTGCACTTCGGGGTGGGGCCCGTCACGCCCAACGACCTGGAGGTAAGCATCCGACGCCACAAATAGGTCAACTTTAGGGTTTGCCCAAGAGGTTGCTCAAGAAGGTTCATGTTTCAGGACTTCCAGGTGCTGGCGCGCTATCTGAATCCCACCATCGGGGTGGCACTTTATGTTATTTGGCAACTTTCGGAAAGCAATGATTTAAATATCTCAATAGCCGGTTGAAAATAGTATTTCCTTAACTAAGGAGGAAAGTGATTTTTTCAAAAACAATTATGTCAGCTTGCACTTAAATGTTAACTCTAGGTTAACAGGTCAATTTGTTTAGATTTTACAGTTCTTATATGAATCTGACATTCTTGAGTAATTTAACCTTGCGTTAACCTAGTGTTAAATTTACGTGCAAGCGGACCTTAATCGCACTTCCGCCATTTTTACCCATTACTGGACCATGGAAGAATTTAATACAACCATTCCGAAATATCTTTGACTTTTTTTTAGTATAAATAAGACAAATTAAATCTTGGACCATAACTTAGAACATTATTGTTCACTTTCCGAAGTAGAAATGAAATTATAGTGTTTAACTCGGGTGAAAGTATCAATTGCATCCTCGAATTATAGAAATAAAGTATTAATTGCATCGCCGAAGCTCCAAAAGTACTCTAAAGTAAGAACTCCGTAACATGACAATGTTTTTTGTGTATCTTGTTAGGCTTTACATATCCAGGATATTTGGCAGAGGGTTTTCAAAACTTCAGGGACATACTCTGTAGGTCATACTCATTAAGTTTTATTTTGGGACGAACATCCAAATCGTGAAAAAAACAGCTGTTCAATAAAACTTCTAGCGGTTTTTTTTCGCGATTTGGATGATCGTTCCTGAAGTTTCGACAACCCTCTGCCGAACACCCTGTATATTTTTGGGGCGTTGTGTTTTTTTTTATTAATCTGTTAAGTCCTAAGACAATCGGTCTATTTTTAACTTCCCGTTAATCATCTTGTATATAGATAGCGGAAGCGTTCACCGCCGTGATATATGCTTTCAACGTGGAGTGCCCCGCGCCACTCCTGACGGAGGTGAAGAGCAAGAACATCTCCCTGAAGAACCACAACATCATCTACAAACTCGTCGACGACATCAAGGACGAGATCAGCGCCAGGATCCCTAAGAGGGAGGAGGAAGAAATTATTGGTGAGTTTACAATCTCCTCGTGTGGTGCCACACCATAACTTCCCGTGGATGTCGTAAGAGGCGACTATGGGAATACGGGCTTGTAGTACTGTAAGGCAATGGGCTTGCCACCTGTCATTAATACACTGGCACACATCTTAGCCTGTTTGTGCAAAATGTGGTTACAGAATTATCAAGAAGCCTTTTTAGAGTTGTTGGTATTTCTGTAGCTCTGCCTACCACACTCTGGAAACGAAGTTGTTTTATTAATTTCTGTTTAACTTTAACGCTTATTTAAATCAAGACAATTTTTAACTGTGTATAAAATTAAGTCTGTTTTGGGCCCTCCGCCCGTAGACTTGTCTATGGGTGGTACATGGCTTGACATTGACTTTTGACGTGATCTGACAAAACGCACTGCCAGGCAAAAAAACAATTATTAACGTTTTAAAGAAACTCAGACATAGTAACGTACTCTCAAATAGTTTTAAAGCATGTCTCAAACAAACCAATTTTGTAGTGTCGACAGAACGCAATTTTCCTTAAAAATTAAAATTAATTATTATACATACTTATTTAAATGTAAAAATCATGAAATTAGTGTCTTCAATTACTCTATTTTATCGAAAAAAAATATAAAAACTAGGAGTTAGTAGTTAGTAGGGGTGTACCTGGGAAGTATGTTTACAAGAGATGGTAAGTGTGAGAAGGATGTTGAGAGGAGGGTGAATGCAGGAAATCAGATAAATGGAGCTCTGCACTCCTTTGTGAGCAGAAGGGGCGTTTCACCCCCAGCCCGACTGGCTGTTCATAATGGAGTGTTGCCCCCTATTCTGATGTATGGTAGTGAATGTTGGGTGTGGCAGGATAAGTATGAAAGTCGTATAAATGCAGTAGAAATGCCCTCTTTGCGTAGTATGTGTGGTGTAAAACTGTGTGATAGAGTAAGGAATGAAAACATCAGAGAGAAGTGTGGTCTGAAAGAAGATATAGTGACTAAGATTGAAAAGGGCATGCTTCGATGTTTCGGTCATTTGGAAGGGATGGATGAAAAACTATTGACGAAAGAAATATACAGTGCTAAAGTCTCTAAGCTCTTTTTTAAAGAACTTATTAATTACTGTGATGAACAGGAATGGACTTGTGTTGACGTTGAGTCGCTGGGCGTTACATCTGACGCATACACATTTGTTAGTGATGCTCACCAATGCAGGCGGTGGCTCGACCACTTTGTTGTAACGCAATCCGCAATGGCGTCAGTGCGTAACATCTCTGTTAATTACAATGTTACATGGTCAGACCATTTCCCTATTGTAATGGAATTAGATTTAGATATTTTAACACCTAGATTATACTCTCAACCTAGTACCGCTAATCAATACGAGTTCGACTGCATTAACACTGAGTTACTGCTGCAAAAGATGGCGTAATACGGTGTAAGCTCGTCGGCAAGAGACTGGTTCGCATCGTATTTGACTAATCGGAAGCAATTTGTGGTTGTTGAAAGTGACCAAGGCGATGCAGCGCACTCTTCGACCAAGGTGATCACTAGAGGGACACCCCAGGGTTCTATTTTAAGTCCGATTCTTTTTGCTCTTTTTACCGCCGATTTAAGTATAAAATTACGATATTGTAAAATATATCTTTATGCGGACGATACTCAGGTGTACCTTTCGTTTCGACCCCGAGGTACAACGGAAGCAGTTAAATTGATTAACGAAGACCTGGACATTATATATAACTGGGCCATTTGTAACAACCTCGTGCTAAACGCAAGTAAATCTAAATTTGTAATACTAGGAACTAAACATCAGTGTAAGATTGTAGCAGACCATAACCCAGTCATTAGAATTAACGATGATGCCATTGAGCGGACGACAACAGCGAAAAACCTTGGCCTGGTAATGGATAGTGAGCTTCGTTATGTTGAACATATTAACACTAAGATTAGGAACGCTTTTTACCGTCTTAAGGTTCTATATGGGCTCAGAGATTTTTTGTCAGAAAGAGTTAGAGAGACATTGGTCGAATCTTTAATTTTATCGACATTTAACTACTGCGACATGGCCTATGGCCCTAGACTACTGGCCAAAACGTCACATGCCATACAGCGTGTGCAGAATGCATGTGTGAGGTTCTGCTACAGTGTTCCTAAAAGGGCCCATGTAACGCCGTACCTCAACAAACGGAAAATTTTAAAGATGGCAGGACGCAGGACACTTCATCTAGCCAACCTTGTGCATAAAATAGTACACACTAATCGTCCAGTATATCTAGCTGACAAAATAAAGTGGGTCAGAAATGCGCATAGTTGGAACACTCGGGCACAAGCGTTAAATAAGGCCGTGATTCCCAGGCATCGTACCAAAGGTTTTAGGGGAGGATTCAAATTTGCTGCGTCTAAGATATGGAACGATTTACCTCCCCCTCTCCGTATGAATATGTCCCAGCTAACGTTTAAACGCCATCTAAAAGCTCAACTCATTGACACACAGTTAAAGATCAAGCAGTAAGTTTAGATTTCCTCAAATTCAATGTTATTTTCGATATACATACATACTCATACCTATTTATTTATTAGTTAATTTTATTTGCACAAAAAATATTTTGCGTATTTTCCATTTTCTTTATGTTTTTTTTTACAACATTGGTTTTTTTTTCTTGTTTCTTCACGTTTTTAAGTTAATAATAATGAGTAGCAGTAGAAAACTCGCCAACTACGGCAGAACTGTATCGCTAGCATGAGACAACAGGAGCGGACTGAAAACCAGCGCTGCCAACTCCCGCGCTTACGAGCAGCATCTGCTGAGTCCGCTCCTTTTACCACATGTCATTGCTTTCCTTTTTTTTCTTTTTAGTTTATTTGTATATTATTATACTTTTTTTTTGTATTGTGGTAATAAATATTTTTTCTTTCAAATATTTTTTCTTTCTTTCTTCTTTCAAATACATTGTGTGGGGAGAGAGAACGAATGAACAGATCAATCATTACACTCAGGAATGTAACGGATATTTGAGGGATATTGAGTTTCCTTTGGAACTTAGGGAGTGTGCCGATAAGTGTTGTAGTACGGCTACTCACAGAGACGTTTTAAATGTTATGTATGCTGACATAGTGTCTGCCCTCAGAATGGCTGCGACCATTAGTCGGGAAACTGGTAAAGCTAGAAATAAAAACCGGATAGTCGGGTGGAATAAGCACGTCAGGGAGGCGCACGGGGTGGCTAGGCTGAATTTTCATGTGTGGTCGGTACACGGAAGACCTAAAGCGGGTGAGGTTTTTAAAAGGATGTATTAGAGTCGAAAATTATTCAAATCACGGTTAAAATGGTGTCAGGATCACCAAAATCAGATAAAAATGGATATTATTGCCTCGCATCACTCCAACAAAGATTTTCGGGCGTTTTGGAAAGCTACCGATAATATGAGATTTCGGTCTGGCCTCCCGGTGAGCGTTAAGAGCGTAAGCGAGCATAAGGACATAGCTAACATCTTTAAGGACGATTTCTTTGTAAAATCTCCATTAAGGTCATTGCCGGGCGAGGTGAGCAATGCTGAGACCAACATTAAAGTGACAAGTGCTGGAATTTTCACCATTGACGTCGATAAGGCTATAAAGTCTATTTCTGGAGGTAAGTCCCCTGGCCACGATGGTCTCAGCATTGAGCATCTTTGATACGCCGGCCCTCACTTGTCAAGAGTGTTGGCAATGTTTTTTACGTTGTGTGTCTCTTGATAGGGTAAATGCGTTCAAGTACTTAGGGCATTTCGTAACGTGCGACCTCAAGGACGATAAAGACGTCGAGCGGGAACGAAGGGCTCTTTCAGTTAGGGCTAACATGATAGCGCGTAAGTTTGCGCGCTGTACAAGGGAGGTAAAATTAACGTTGTTTAGAGCATTCTGTACCTCTCTCTACACGTGCAGCCTATGGAGGCGATAAACGCAACGGGCCTATGGAGCCCTCCGTGTCCAGTATAACAACGCGTTCCGGGTGATAGTGGGGCTGCCTCGCTTCTGCAGCGCATCAGGGATGTTCGCAGCTGCCGGGGTCGACTGTTTCCACACCACCATGCGTAAGCTGCGGGCCTCGTCCCTGGTGCGCCGCGTGCGCGCCAACCCCAATAACATCCTTCGTATGATTGGCAGTAGGGTAGACTGCCCCCTGCGTCATTGTTGTCAGTTACATGCCCCTAGTAATTAGTGTACTATTATTATTAAGTACTAATAATTACATTTAAATAACTACTAACATTAATATGAGTTGTAATTTTCTCGAATTAAATGATTTCTATTCTATTCTAATCTAAAGTGAGTGGAAGGGTCGGAAGGGGGCGCCTTAGGCGTACTTTTTTGAATCAAATCGGGGGAATACTGCAAAAGGTCTGAATCTTAAGTACTTGAAACCGACGTGCATGCATGACTCAATGTATGAATGTGGAGGAAGCGAAAGAGCTTTGTCAGGATCGTAGCAGGTGGAAAGAAGTGGTCTCTGCCTACCCCTCTGGGAAACAGGCGTGATTTATGTATGTATTTATGTGAGTTATTTTGGGTTATTCCGATAATTGGAATGGTATGATTAACGGAATGGTTTGCAGGTGAAGCGAACGTGCTGCAGCAGTTCCTGGTGTCGGAGGGCAGGCGCAAGGTGCCGGTGGCGGGCGCGCGCTGCGTGCGCGGCGCGCTGCTGCGCCACGCGCGCTACCGCCTGCTGCGCGCCGGGGACCTCGTCTACGAAGGTAGGCGCTGTCGCTCCTCGCTGTACGAGGTGACACTGAACGTTTGCAGAACTGCCCACTTGTCAACCGAATTATTAAATAGGTTTATAAAACTAAAACCAGACTGTAGAAAGAAAAATATTGTTCGTAGTCGAAGGCCAAACACGTGTAACAAATGACACAAACGTTGCTTACCTACACCATCTACCATCCGGTGGCGGAACTAATATCTGGACATATCACAAGCGTACTCGTAGTACCGCCACTACCCGCTAGATGGTCCTCAAAGTCATTTGTTTTACGATTTGGCGGCAAATTGAAAATTGTCTGTGTCACGTAAGCATGAATTTAACGCGAGAAAATTTTCGTGCAATGATTTTTTATGACTTTCAATATCAGTCAACAAGAAGATGCAGCGATGTATTGACATGAGCGGACACTATTTTGAAAAGATATAACAAAACTAATAACTACTTTAACGACGAACTTTCAGTTTGACCCTCGTATGGGCCCTTTCTAACAAAAATACTTTTAGTTGAGGACTACAATTAACAACGGTAACTTATCCATTACTTTACGAAAATTAACTATTACTGTTTTAAGAGAAATAGTGGCATTCCAGACAAAACTCCTGTAGCAAGTTCAACCATATTACTAACAGGTGAGGTTTGAATTTGAAATACCGCCTATTGGCTTATACTGCCCGTATTTAAAAATAATTCTAATTTTCATGACGTAATAAAAAAATTGGAGTTGTTAATTTTTGCCTTTTACTATAGGTACTTTTTTGGGAAACGCCCCTATACCCTTCGTGCGTGGTTTAACTACCTACTAAAAACAATTATAGCTTAATGTTGCCATGAGTGGTCCTGCGATGTCGAAAATGACACCACTTAGCACTGTGTCACGGCATCAACCGCGACGCTGATTTTAGGTATGTTTCCTCAGGTAAACTGGCCTCGATGAAGCACTTGAAAGAGGAAGTGAACACGATCAAGCGCGACATGGAGTGCGGCCTCCGCCTCGACTCGGCCGACGCCGAGCTGCGGCCCGGCGACACGCTCGTGTGCTACAGGCTGGTCGACGCCGACCGCCGGACCAGCTGGGACCCCGGCTTCTGACGGAATAAACTGATACAGTAGATAACCTGTTTCATTTCTAGTTAATAAACCTTTTATAAACAAACCCAGGGGTCGGAGATGGTTTAAAAAAAACGGGTAAAAAAACCGGTTGATACCGGTTTATTTCGGTTTTGCTCCGAACTTTTCTAAGGAACGCAAACGTTTTAAGAACTTTATTTTAACCTTAACTAACCGGTTTAATCCACGAGCGCCTAATCTACAACCGAAAAGTTTTGCATTGGATAAAAATAATAAGCGGCGCTTGTTTATCGTGCGTGCCGTGTGTCTGGATTAACCGGTTTTTTTTAGCTCAAAACCGGTTAATTTGAAAATAACTTTTATAAAGGTCCCTCCAAAGACCGGTTACAAAAAGAGTTTAAACAAACTGGAGCGAAATGAAAAGGTTTTGCGTAAAGTACACAATAACGGTTTGAAAATTTAATCGGTATCCGAGCCCTGGATGAACCGAAGGTCTCCCGAATTGGTTTTCTCAATACTTTTTAGGGTTCCGTGTTTGCCGCGTTAAAATAGTGCCTCTCCATGTCTTCCCGTGGATGTAGTAAGAGGCGACAAAGGGAATAAGGACTTATAGACCTGTTAGGCGATGGGCTTGCAACCTGTCACTAAAACACCGGTAAACATCTTAGCCGGATGGTGCAAAATGTGGTTGCAGAATTGTCAAGTCCTTTTAGAGTTGTTGGTATTTCTGTAGCTCCGCATACCCCTCTCTGGGAATGAAGGCGTGATGTTACGTATATGTGTTTTAGGGTTCCGTATCCAAAGGCTAAAAACGGGACCCTATTAGTAAGACTCCACTGTCCGTCTGTCTGTCTGTCACCAGGCTGTATCTCATGGACCGTGATAGTTGGACAGTTGAGATTTTCGCAGGTGATGTATTTCTGTTGGCGCTACAACAATTAATACTAAAAACAGAATAAAATATTTAAGTGGGGCTCCCAACATTTTTTTTTATGTTAAGGAGAAGGCACACGAGCACTCAGGCCACCTGATGGTTAGTGAAATCTGAGACCCGTAGAGATTTGAATTCTCAAGACTATAATCCTAAGACCTCAAATGCGATGCCAACCTGGACTAAGATGGAATGCCTCTATGCTAGTAATTTCACCGGTAACATTTTGGCTAATATTGTATAGATAAATGTTATAGAACACTTCGTGCGCGAGACCAACACTTGGCCGGTTTGTTACAAAACTGAGACGACTTTATTACTGCTTACAAGTCCCGTTACCGTAGCCGTAATTGACTGCAGCTCGTTTTCGGACACAGACTAGTCATATTTTTAATAGATAAACTGACAGTTCTTGTGTCATTCTTTTGGAAAAAGTTAATAGAATATGTAACTGAACACTTGTTTTAATAACTTTGTTCCATTATTTTTCAACATTATTAATAAAGGTCAACACATTGATGTTTACAATTAAAACTCTTATTGAAGTAACCCCTCACCACATACATACATACCACGATATAATAAAAAAACTCACTTTAGGATTAAATTGTGTTCATAATAAATACCGAAACCAGTTGAAGACGCATTCGTTTACTCACCTAATGTAAACGCGTCATTAGTCCCCCTCGCCAACATCTGCCACCCGCATAACTACAGGTCCATCCAAATGCTATTCCCATCCGTCACCAAACTTTTTCTGACTTATTACTTGATGAATAAAGTTCAAAGTAGCTACAAAAGTATGCTAGTGGCAAAAGGGGATCGTCCCAAATTCAGCGCTACAAAGGAAATGTTCAGTGGTACACTTAGTGGAAATAAAACTAAATAAATGTATATAAAGAGAATCCTCTATTTAAATATTAACTTCACAGTTTGTGATCGGTGTCACTAGTTAAAAAGGAAATAAATACACATGTATTGACTCGTTTCACATTGTTTGACACAAATTAATATTACATCATCACAATTATATTGATTTAATAAACTTTCAGTATTCAATTAAATAAAGATATGCACTGTTTTGTTTAGTTGTATCTAGTGTTTTTTCTGATGAATATTAAGCTCTTCACCGCCCCAGCACCTAGTCGTGACGGATACTAATATCCCAATGTTATCTATATGTGACCAACGTTCCACTCGAAATAAAACCTTCTACGATGGTATTAAAGTTCCTTTTATCTACTAGACGTTTTGTTCCGTGGCGTACAGAGCTCTATACGTTTGTTTTGTGGCGGTGAAGAGGTTAACCTTTTCAACGCCACTGACGGATATTTCCGTAATGGTTGACAGCGCGAGTATCTAGGAGGCAAAGTTGATATTCGTTCTAGTTTTGAGCGCTCGAGCGTTGAAAAGGTTCAAATACTGTATTCTTGTGAATTTAGAGCATTGTGCAAATAGAAGTAACAAGGATTGAGTATTTTACAATATGAAACTTAATTTAGTAAATAGGCAGTAGATTATTTATTTTTTGCTCATAATTATGCTTGTCTAACCGACTTTGTCTCAACCGAAAAACTTTACGCGTCATACTGTAATGACTTAGCTTGTAATAATATTAAAAAATAGGACAGAAAGTGAACTTAGTGCCTTTTATGGCATGGAGAAGGCGAAGGACACACAGGTCACGTGATGGTAAGTGGAGTCTGCGACCAATATAAACATAATTGCATCTTTACGACTACAATCTTAAGAAAGCACTTGCGTTGCCAACCCAAATTTCACCGGTTGTCTTATCGTCACACCGAGACACAACAATGTGAACACTGCTGCTTGGCGTTAGGTTAAAGGATAAGATGGTGATAGCGATCCGGGTGGACCCTGCACGAGGACCTACCACCACTAAAATGGCATTCTCTACAAATCCATAAAAAAAAACGATTCAGCTGATTTGACTACTCAATCCTCATCCCTATGTGACGAAATTACTCATTAAAATGATACCTAACATTTCCGAATTCAACAGAACGATGTATTACTATGACAAATAATATTTACTTTCGTTAAAACTACCATTTTCATTTAAAAAGGAACAATCTTATATTCAACAGCGACCTCTGGTGTGACGTCACGAAAACCTATACAATTGACCTATTATATAAAAGCATTTACTCCAATTAAATTGTATAAATTCCTGTCTGTTCGTTTTACCAGCACTTAGCACACTAATATTTATTACACTGTAAATATTTATACATATACACATATTAATATCCTTTAGACACTATAAATAGTAAAAAGTTGTCTTATTAACCTTTCCAATGCCATTGACGGATATATCCGCACGACTGGTTCAACGACAACGACGGATATTTCCGTCGAGATTGACAGCGCAAAAAAGACCTCAGTATCTATGAGACAAGGTTGACATTAGCTCTGATAAGCTGGCATTGGCGAGTAAGTGACGTATTTTGTATTAGACATAGGAACATAGCGTTGATAAGGTTAACAAATATCGTACATTTAATTGATGATGTTAAAATTCAAAGTTTGTAACAGGGTGTCCTATAAATCGACGTCATTCAATCGGTTTTAATAAATCCTCGTCGATTTATCGGACACTAGTACAATATAAGGACCACAGACCAAAAAGAAGTAGAAGCATGGGCTTCCTTGTCTCAGCCAAGTTGAGAATGTAATATTGAGCAAATATCTTTTATCTATGGTTGTTCTTTTCTTTCTTAGACATTTAATAAGAACATCGGTGGCCTAGTGGCTTACCATACCATGTTATTAACTTAATTATAGTCTCGGAATGAATAGGTTGTTAAATTAACATTTAAAAGATTCAAATGGTGTTGAAAATTGACAATTATTTCATTTTGCAACTGTACATTACCTAAGGGCTGCGTTAATCGAGTTAATCGATGCTATAACGGGGAAATGTAAACATTGCGAAAACGTGTACATTCAGGCTATGAGGGGTAATTAAACAGAAAATCGTACAAGGACAACGTTTTAAAAGAGCCTTTCTGCATATAAAGAGATGTTGTTAATGTTTAATGCCAAGTGCAAAATGACAGATTTTATCACTACTAGCATCAGCTATTTTGTTGATAAATATTTAAATGTAATAAACGTTAGTGACCTGACCCCTATTTCACCATCTTGACAATGACACGTGACAGGTGACAATTTGATATACATTGCGAAGTTAACACGTTGATACATCACTGTGTTTCATATAAGCTGCGCCATGTACATTAAAATGTCACCTGTCGCCTGTCAATGTCGATGGTGCAATAAGGGGTTGGTCTAACTCCATTCTAACTACAACCACATGCTATAAATATATAAATAGTGACTATAAAATAATTATTTAAATTAGGCAATACATGAAAACAATTTTCCTATCCACATGATATTTTTCTATAAGAGTATACAAATTATCCCAATTTGGCTACCTACTCCTTACAAACTCAAAGGCAAGAATAATGTCACGAACAAAGATTAAGTGGGAATTTGAATCTACCAGCAAGGAAGTAAAGTTCAGTTACCTTTGCTCTTAAGAGGATTGTCAAGCGATCCCTAAATGTCGTAGCTGTCAAAAATAATCCACACAAATTCAGCTCCGAGCGCACTTTTCTCACCCCTAAATCTAATGCGATTTCCACTATTTTTGAATATGTTGTAGATATTATGGAAAACTAGGTCTGTACGTTTCCGCTTTTTCTTTTCATTTTATTTTCATTCCAATAAATATTTTCTTGGAAAGGAAATAGTTTTTGATAATATCTATAACATATTCAAAAATTGTAAAAATCGGACAACGTTTAAGGGGAGAAAAACGTTATCGCATTTGTATGGATTTTTTTTGCTTCACAGTCTTCTTAACCTTTTCCACGCCATTGACGGAAATATCCGTACCACTGGTTCAACGCCAACGACGGATATATCCGTCATGGTTGACAGCGCAAAATAGCTCAGAGTGTCTAAGAGTTAAGGTTGAAATTAGCTCTGGTGTTTAGCTGTCATTGGCGTATGAGTGACGACTTTGTTTTTATTAATAAAGCATTGAAAAGGCTATATGTAAATTTCAAATTTGAAACAAATAAAAATGAACTTTATGCTCATTCAAATATAGTTTAAACTAAATTTCCTAGATATGTACCTCGTATGGTACACCGCAATCCTCACTGTAAAGCCGGAACCCCACTGCAGCGCACGAGCACGCTACGCACGTCACCCATGCCGCCTCACTAACCCAAATGGCAGTATCTCAGACAAATCTCCTGTAGCAAATGCAACCTTATAAACAACATGATAGGATTGAATCTGCTTTGGCCATTGAATTTGAGATACTGCTTATTGGCTTTAGCTTAGGAGGCAGCATTGGGTCCAAGCACCGTGCGTCAACATTTCCACAGCAACCAATGCACGCACACGCTGACGTAATACCAAAGAGGGGCGGCTAACTGCATAGGAGTAGAAAAAACCTTTTAAATTTTACATGGTTATCAATAGAGTATAGAATACGTTGTTACCCATGGTCCCTCTCACAGTCCCTTGAAGGATCCACGGGGAATAAAAAACCCGTGGTCCCTACGATAATATTATGCTGCCGAATCACGAGGTTGGAAATAAGACAAAATTTCGCTAAGTAACTAAATACCTACTATTAAAAATTAAATCACCT
The DNA here is from genome assembly GCA_949316455.1 of Acleris holmiana. NCBI lineage: Eukaryota > Metazoa > Arthropoda > Insecta > Lepidoptera > Tortricidae > Acleris > Acleris holmiana. The sequence continues at coordinate 2,918,841 of OX438778.1, forward strand.
ATTCGGAAAGGGGACTTTTCTTCCCTGCTAGGAGGGATGAAAGTGGCATTTTTCCGTTCAAGAACTTTTAGTTTAATAGATAATTGTTATTTTAATTATTAGTGATATTTTTTTAAGAATATGCCTGATTCTAATACAGTTTTAAGAATTTGGTGTTTTAAGGTTATTAATTGTATGTTAGTGACATCTGTCACCGTCACAGGATCGGTACGGTATTGAAAAATAGGTACCAAAATTTTTCTTGATAAATTTGATAATTTCAGCACTTTTAGAGTGTAAATAATTAAATTTGTTTCATCACTAAGATGTTTTATTTTCCTCATAGGTGATGTGAAAAGCAGTACATGTCACACGGTAGCAAAATTGTTTCCACCTTGGGCGTTATCACTTGAACCCCTCACTACGCTCAGGATTCAATGTACGCCCTCGCCGTAAATATGTCATTTTGCTCCCTTGTGCACAATTTACTATTTATTAATGCTTCAACTGCAACATTGCAGATGCCGCCTATTTGCTATTACGGCAGCACGTTGCGCACGATCCGGGCTATTTGCGCCGCAGTGAGGTTAATCGGTATTCTTGCGTAGCGTGGACAGCGTGCGCTGCACTGGGGTTTCGCCTGTCACGCGCGCTGGCGTGTGTGGGCAATTTTTGAAGCTCACCAAAGAAAAATTACTAACTTTTTAGATTTGATATTAAAAAGGCGCAATGATATCACTCCCGCTCGCAGATTAAATCGCAGCACAAATTGATTTCAAGCATATTTTTTTTTCGTTAGTGACCTTCAAAAATCGCCTCCCACGCCACGCGTTAGACCCCGGATTCTTGTCGCAATGACGTCACAATAGGGTAGTTTGGGGAGTAAATGGAACGGTGTTAATTAATACAGAAATAAATACGGTTTATATAACCTAATAAATTTAAATAACAAGGCATTGACGACAAAAATTATCTAGTCCATTGATCAAAATTATCTTTTGGTACATAACTTCAAACCATACATTTGTAAGTTAAACTGGATTTTGACAGACAAAAAGTGGGCGACCGAAAAAAAAACAGTTTAATGTACGAACAAATGTCGAAAGATAACGTTGATCAATTGAATAGGTAATTTTTATCGTGAATGCCTACTTAGTTTTTACAATTAGTTCGGTTAAATCTGGCGGTTTTTCGGATTAAATAACACCGTTCCATCCAGTAAATGGAACAGTGGAACATAATTAAACATATTAGAATTATCTTTATCAATTAATCAGTTTTAACCTATACCACCTAATTAAGTTTTGACGTAAGATATAAAATATCGTGAATACCTGATTATAAATATTTAATTCCGTAGAACACCAATAGACTAGGTTACCGTATTAATTAACACCATTCCATTTACTCCCCAAACTACCCTATTGTGACGTCATGGCGACAAAAATCCGGGGTCTATTTATCAGGGGTGCAATTATTGAATCTCACCGACAAAAATGACTACTTAACTTCAAAATCAATTTATGCAGCGACTTTATCTACGCGCGGGCTCCCATTTTGGATTTCATATCATAACGCCTTTATCATATCAAATCCAAAAGGTGGGCTGGTAGATTAAATCGCGGCATAAACTATTTTTATTACGGCCATTTTTCGTCGAAGAGATTCATTAATGGTACCCTAGAGACATTTTGTGTGCAGCGCGCTCGTGTAGAAATATTTCCCTACATTTTGATATGGAGCGAATTTATACCCACGTGCGTAGCGTGTGCGTGCGCGCAGTGGAGTTACGGTTTAATTATACTACAAGTTTTTAATGACTTGGCGAAAAATTAAAAAATACAGAGTGCTGTTCGGAGTGTAATTGGCAGCATGTTTTTTTTTTTTATGAAAGACGAAGAAGATATTTTTGATGAAGAAAATGAAGATATTTTTTTTATGCTGCCTTATTTCGTGGTTGCCAGTAGAAAATATTTATACACAATGAACACAGCTTCATATCGGCTTAGTTCGTATTTATTGCTTTATCAATATGTAAAAGGTCAACACTAATTCACCAAATCTGCCCTCATAAGCTAATAGGCATCTCAAATTCAATGGCCAAAGCAGATTCAATCCTATCCCTATTCATATTAAAAATACGTTGATTTTCTTTTCGGGTAAAGTACCCAATTTTAAGTATCCAAAATACCAGCTTTTTGTCACCTACTTATTACACAATTATCGCCTTTATTCAATTGAAATAAGGTGTATGGTGCTAATGAACCAGTGCCAATATAAGGGCAGTTTCCTCATATCCATTTCAAGTTTTTGTTGCACGTGTTATGCTCATGACGATGAATGATGTATTTACCTGTTAAGTTAAAATTGGCGACCTAATCACTTCGCCTAAATAAATAGTTCCAAACCATCTCTATGATTGAAGTGTTGGTAAAAAGTGCTTTAACCTCGTGAGAGAGGCAATATAGTTTAAACCATATTTTAATGATCATAAAGTTTATTTTTATGTTTCAATTATTTTTTTAATTTATTAGCAAAGGAAATTGAACTTTATTTTATTCCTGTTAGTTTCAAATTCCAACTCGCAAAAATCTCCCAGTTTGTATTTTGTCGGCTTGAAATCATTCCAGTATTTTTTTATAGTGCAAGCCGAAAAGCCAAACTTCCCGACGTGTTTTACAAGAGGCAAGCAAGGCAAAAAATATTAAATTCACTTTCAAATAAGTTTTTCCGTAAGCCATACGTTTACATAAATAATTCGTTTGAATCTTTATAAATATACAATTTTACATTTTACGGAGCAATTGAAACAACAAAATATTCAAGATTTTCTGGTTAACACATTGCATTTAGTTAAAATACCAAGCTTTTATTACACAGTTAGGTAAAAGTCAGTACCTACAAAATGCCTACAATCTATAACATATAAATTACAGATATGCAATGAAGTGTCAGACTTGTGAATAATATCTTGCATAATGTTTATGCAATAACGTCTGTTTTATTTAAATTTCGAGTTAGGGTAAAGGGCCCAATTTTTGGGATTGGCATCGAAAATACACCTAGTGGCACCTATTGATTGTAGAATCATCACCTCTGTTTACTTGAAATAAAGTTGATGGTGCCAAGAATCGTCAGGGTGCCAACTATAGCACATTTTTCTCTTATTGTTTCTTACTGACCGCGAAAATATATTTGTTAAGATAGATTTCAGAATGAAACCACTCATTTTACATATTAAAATGTATTTTCTCATAATCTCATTTGTTCTTTCCTCTTCGTTTCATAAACATCAACCTGCAATTTACACATCATAGCTTGCAAAACTACCCTACCTACACTAGTAGCTGAAACTTAATAATAAAAAACTCAACATGTCTGACATTACAGTTTGATATAGTCTCTCAGACGAGTCAACATTTAAATGGACTAAAAAAAACAAATAAATTAAATATATCCCTATATCCCCAGCGTCAGAGCGGAACGCGCAATCTTGGATTGCAATACAACCTATATACACTATATTTACAGACGTGAGCCGAGAAGGAATACAATAACTTACATTTACAATTTACATTCTTCTATACAGTTTAAATCACATTCTATTTCTATCTAAAACTTGCATAGTGACCCTTACATTTCGATAGTTACGGTTTATCTTTATTACATATCGGGTTCGTGTATCTAGCCTAGCTGGAGCTTTGCTGTGGGAATTGACGCTTATTTCGAGTTAAGTTGTAGTTAATGTTTACCATAACCTAACGAGGAATGAACATAGGCGAAACAATCACCATTAATGGGCGTCGGCAGAAATGGCAAAAGATGTAAACAAAACCAGCGGACTAAATTACGAGTATTACTCCATAATCAGTAATCACGTACACTCAATCAATTTGATTCATAGGCCACTATTGTATTTAATTTGATTCAGTCTTTTCTTCTTCTTATCTATTTATGGCGTTCCGTAGTGACTTCGCCAATGTCAAGTTTGGTGAGGGAGACTCTGCTTGAGAAACGGGTTTTTTGAAAGAGCTAGCGAAAAGGAAATGGAATAAAACGGAAAGGAAAGAAATTTTATAATAATCATTCACTTTCACAATTTCCATAGTTGGCCTATGATTCAGTTTGTACTGTACTTTTGGACATCGCGTGAGGTATTTTTAATGATTCACAAGCTCGATCATTATTGTATACTTTCATATTCTGTTTAAGATTAAATAACTAAATTATAAGCTTTAAAAATAAACATGTTTGATTTAAATTTGAGGTTATGTGTCAAACAGTATACTTATTTGTTTACTGACCATAGAATTAAAACGCCTGTTTTTAGGTCAGTCAAAACCTGAGAAAGAAGTAGGCAAGATATCACAAAATTAACTTGATTTCCTCTTTTTAGTTTACATGACGCACATGTAGCGTCATAAACCCATACAAATTTAAGCGTTGAATGAGTTCATAGCTAATGGCTACGTAATTCTTGTATAGAAAACCTTTAGACTAGAAACAAAGCAAATATTTATTATAAATTAATTTATATATATTTAAAATTAACTCTAGACAACAAAGCTCCAGTATTTACAATCATACACGCATTCAAAATGGAATAACCATATCCAGCGCTACGTCCTCAGTCTCGGACCGCGCTCACGAATAAATGCATCGTATATTGTACTTTCAACATTCAATTTCACTATATAAACACAAATTACAAGCAGTTACTCAAGTAACGGGAATATGTTAGGTTAAAAAATGTGGTCGAGTATTGCATGACTTGGGCTTTTTTTTACTTATCATTTTAATGTCCAATGTATAACTAGAATTTGTGTGACCATTGCTAATATAACTTAGTTAAAATAGCTGCCATTCATTAGCTTATTAGTAATAGCCGTTTGTAATATTCAATTTGTCTCTGGTTTTGTCTCACTTTAAGATAGAAAAGGCTATCTACCTATCTTATATATTAACAACTCAACTAACTTGTCACTTGGCAGAATGTATTAAAATGATCGAGGACAGGAATACTATTGGCAGTTGATTGAATATTGTGAACGGCCTAGTCATTAGTAAACACGGGGGTATGATACCATTCAACGAGTCATCACTTCACCATGTTAGCACTTTAGTACTTGATCACTTACGCAAGTCTGGACTGGAGCGCTACAGGACCACATCAAGACCTGACAACGACCACTCTTCAATATTTCAATATTTATTTTAGTACCCTAGGCGAGCACGTCATCACGTCACTTCCTCGAGAAAGCACGAAGCACTTCAGTAATAAGAGGCGAGCACGTCAGCACTAGAGATGTGAGGCCGCAGCAGGTCCACGCAGGGCCTAGTCGGTGGGCGGGCGGTCGCGGCGGCGCGCGCGCGCGTCGAGCGGGGCTCGCGCCGCGGGCCGCGCCCACGTGCTCACGCAGCCGTCGGCGCACGCCGTCACGAGGTACTCCGCCCGGAACTGCAGCGCCGTCAGGCGCTCGTGCGCGATCTTCTTGCACACCAGCGGCTCCAGCACCGGGCACTCGTCGAACCGCGGGCAGCCCGGGGTCCCTATTAGCTTCACGGGGTCGTACGAGTCGGACTGCGCGCCGGCCGATTTCCCCCGCAGCGCGACCGTATTCGGCGCCGACGACTTCTGATCGCCGGGCTTCGAAGTCAGACTGAAATTCCGCCGGTGCTCCGAACGACGCTCGCCGAAAGAGAACCCGGCTAATCTCTGCGTTAGCGAGTTGACGCCTAACGATCCCGTCTCCTCCTTCGCTTTCCCGACGCTTATATTCAACGTGGAGACGTTGTTGACTTTAGTCTTCGTCGTTTTCGCGCCGGACGGCTCCCCTGAAGCCAGATTGAGCTCCGCGTGTTTGTGACCGATTTTGTTGCTCTTCGTACATTTTGGGACTTTCATACCGGGGACGCCGTTCGGAGAGAAGGTCGTTTGGCTGTTAGGCGAAAGGTGGGCTGAAGCGCGCGCCCGGACGGGTGGCTTTAGCACGTCTTCTGTCAAATCCCACAAACACAGCTGCGTGTCCTGAGAAACACTACCTAACCTATAGCACTGCATATCTTCCTTCTTCTGTTTTTCTTCTTCAACCTCGTCGCTATCTGGATCAGTAAAGCTCACTACATAGGGGTCGAAAGCTACCACTGACACCCAAGAGCGATGTCCCTGTCCTCTCGCTACGACCCTCCTTTCACTAAACGACCACACAGTCACTAAGTCGTCCTCACCCCCTACCACCACATATTTTCCATCGGGTGACCAGCACACGCATAAAAAACCGCCAAAGTACGACCGCGCTCGGCCAATTAATTCCATGGTATCATAGTGGAATACCCTTAAGAATCCGTCTTGGGATACCACAGCTAGATTAGTTCCGCATGGGGAGAAGGCGAACTCGTTAATACAGCTTCCTTCGGCGCCTATAACCCACCTATATAGCGGGTTTCTCGTGGATTTAGTTCTACACGTGTGTATAGAGTAGCCGTCTCCTTGCTTGAAGAGCTGATAATGCGGGGCCGTCGTCCCGCATGTCAACTCCTCGTTATAAACATATAGTTGGCCTGACCCGTGGGAGGTGATGAAAAGATTGCTCGACCCGGGGACCCACTTTATGCAAGTCACTCGCGTCTTATCGATCAGTCTCTGAAACGGAATGCAAATTGCTTGATTAGCATTCAATGCAATTAGTTTCGCCATATTTGAATGCAGGTTCTGTTAGTCGCTTAGTCTATACTCTAACAGTAACGAAATCGGTCACTGTATGATCAAATGTGTACGTGCCGTGACCCGATTTTATTGCTCTTGGATGTTTGATACATTCAGAACCGGGCACCTTAAGTTCATTAGAAAATGGAGTCTATTTCAAACTCTAGGCATTACAAATTACAGTCTCGTACTGTCAGTTAACCATGTTTGGGTGAACCTTTGCTGTACGGTTTCCGCATTTCACCCAGGTTAGGAACTGTTATTATAGAGACTGAATAGTGCGGCTTAAATTATTCTTTGGTTGATTTTATGGTTTAGGTGTTTCGGAGCCCTAGGGCTGCGTACACTTTGAGTATAGCTGATGTATTTATATGCTCCCTATTCTAATATTTTAAACGTGAAAGTATATAAGGATGTTTGAGGGTTAGACGTTTGGTAGCTTGTCTGCTACAAATAAACGGCTGAATAGGTTCAAATAAAATTCAGCTCACATATAGCCTAGTCCCGGAGAATGGAAACTTTTAAACTCTGAAAATTAAACTGTTCTTGTGTGAAATACACACAAATGTAACCAACCTAACGTGTCCTAATTCGGTGGCTCTACATTGATACAGCTATCGTATTTTATGTTGTTTTGAATGAGTACTTGTGCTGTTTAATTTAAGCGTTTCCTTTTATAACATGACAGGTGGTAAAATGTGATTATTTCACTGTATTTTTAATTATAGCCAGCTGAGCTCCCTATCTTTTCGATCGCAAGATAATGTGTTCCAATACAACATGCCGTTTATCGGTGTTGGAACATCTTATCAGATACACTTCATTTCAATATCTACTGCGTATCTTTTCATTTCATCATCATTGTTTCATAAATAATAAATCCTAAAACTATAAAAGGGGAAAAGCCTATTTTTACTTGTTTACTTTGTAACAATTTTACATTTTCTTTGACATGCGAATACGATTGGCGTGTCACCTGCCATCCGTCAGAAACAATTCTTGACGTCTCTTTTACTGTTTAGGTTGTCCTGAAAAATCGCTACGATGCGATAAGCCGTAAAGTTTACCATTGAAAATTGTTTTTTTTTTCATTTGTAATCTGAGGCGTGGATGAAGAGTATTTTACCAGGTGTTTGTTTTTTTGTGAGCAGACACTATAGTAGGTAATTGTTTTACCTTTAAACGGTATAACACGTTGAAACCCGCTTGAATTTTGCATAATCATTTGTTTAATGTATGCAAACACATGCGTCAAATCTATTAAAACGCATATTAAAGAGCGATGACGTTCTACACAGGCGTTTGATAAATAATTACATAATAAAAAAGATCTAAATAAATTAACCAACTCGAATCGTATTATAATAAAGTTATAAATGAGAAATATGATTATTTGCCTGTTCTCCTTGACCAGTACAGACCAACCTATTGACTACACAATCCTATTAATTCTACTAATATTATAAACTAGCGACCCGGCCTCGCTTCGCTCCGGGTTAAAGTATTATACAAATAAACCTTCATCTTGAATCACTCTATCTATTAAAAACCGCTTCAAAATCCGTTGCGCAGTTTAAAAGATCTAAGCATACATAGGGACAGACAGATAGCGGGAAGCCACTCTGTTTTATAAAACAGTATAAATACTATGTAGTGATAACCGGAAAGACAGAAGAAAGGTTTGAATTCGTGAACGCATTTAAATAAAATTCGGCACTCAAATAATTGATTTGTTCCTGATTCGTCATATTCCAAATTGCTCATCTTCCAAACTCGACAATTTCCTAACTGGTCATATTGCAAATTTGTCATATTCCAGATTCGTCATCTTCCAAACTCTTCATTGTACAGTCAAATTAAATCGCGAACACGTGCTTACAAGAATGATGACTATTACTTAGATAGTACTTAGTAGTTATACTGTATACTACGGCTATTAGATAATAATTTACTTAAGGCGGAGTCCAAAAGAATTGGCAAATAATAGAACAATAGCACATTTACCACAGAGGATTTCTATAATAAATTTGTGCAGGTTGTACAAGGTATGACGAGTTTGGAAGATGACGAATCTGGAATATGACGAGTTAGGAATATGACCAGTTAGGAAATTGTCGAGTTTGGAAGATGACCAATTTGGAATATGACGAATTTGGAACAAAACATACTATTCACATCCTGGATTAGCTTTAGCCCATGGGATAGTTTTCATTAATTGTTCTTGAAGGAACAGCAACAAGTGGCTTCCACGCAGACAACGCGAGCAAAGCCAAGAAGGCAAACGACCATAATGGATCATACACAGATTTAGGTTACCGTCTTTCCTGTGGAGACACCAATAGTTAACCTTTTTAAGGCCTAATTTTCTGGCTAAGCCCATTCCGACATAAACGCCGTCAGGACTGCTTTAGACCTATCATATAAAAACAACTTATATGCACACAAGCTCTTAACTATTGACCACAGGAGAGACAACGTGTGTTTGACCCATTTAGGCCAAGTAGGCTCCATAACCATTGGAGTTTAGCCATCAAAAGATGCATGTCTTTCCGCTACAACATATTCGTCGGAATAACGAGAGAGCTCAAATCTCTAAGCATTATACACGGTGGGAACAAGTACCCCGCCAAATTTTAACCATCAATTCTAGAGCCTATGTAACATGAAGTCCAATAATTTCCTACTGTTTTTTTAACAATTCCATAGTAAATTTAATTTGAACTTTGTCACCTATACCTAAAGCATTATTTACTAAGAAATTAGTTAAATTAATTTATGTTGTACGTTGATGATATTGCTACTTACAACATGAATCTTTCTAGTAAATAATGCTTTACATTAAGGTGACAGAGTTCAAATTAAATTAACTATGGAATTGCTTTTCTATAATATAAAAATGAATCGGAAAATGTGTTGGTAAGCGCATAACTCAACAACGCCTGGACCAATTTTACCAATTGTTTTTTTTAAATGTTCGTTGAAGTCCAACGATGGTTTTTACGGCGAGAAAAAATCGAATAATTTCCGGGAAAGTCAGAAATATGCAGCGGGGCGAAGCCGCTATTAAATAGTAAAAATCTCGGAAATTATGCTTTATGTATACGTGACAAAGTTCAAATTAAATTGCTTCATGTTATACGACATTATATACTCCAAATACGCTCTAGAATCGATGGTTAAAATTTTGCGGGTTACTCGTTCCCACCCTGTATGTATTAATTTATTATTGTATATGTAGTAATGTCTGTCTTGTATGAATCTGAATGTTGGTGTGCAAAGGAGAAGGATAATAAAAGAGTGCATGTAGCTGAAACGAGAATATTGCGATAGCTACGTGGTTTAACATTTTATTTATTTGCTCTTGTGTTTATTAGAAGTTTTGACACGTTCTCCTGCTTAACTACGCATGATATATATTTTTTTTTTTTTTCTTGTTCTATATAATGCTAGGTTGAGAGGCCGCATACGAAATTTTGCCGATTTCGATGATTTACGTGATTTAACAGTTGAAATATTTTACTTCCACAAATTTTAATGCGCAACACGAAAGACAATTTCGATTTTCAACGAATGTATGACCTACTTTTTTTGTTTTTATTATTTTATTTTGATGAATCGACCTGAAACCGGCGACTGTTTTGTGAATTTTGCTGGAAGAGGTTTACAATATCGCACATTCACGAATCGTTTTGTCGTCTAAAAGATATGAAAAAATTACAATTTATTGCTGTAAAAGTCGTGTAAAAAATGTATGTATTACTTTTTACGACCTTTATATAATTTTTTGGTGTAAACAAAATAATTAATTTGGTAAAATTTTACAGCTTCCTCTCAGCAGTGGTCTCCTCTTGGGAAGCGCTGGTAGAATTTTGACGTGTAAAAGTGCCCGTGCGGACTACTTACTGAATAAACCACTTTCATCTTTTTATCTTTTTAACAGGAATGTATGTTGTATGTAAGAGGAAGTTTGAAAGAGATGCCAATAAGAGGAAAAACTAAAGTGTTTTAGCTAGCTGTCACTGTCTCGCTCGAACTCACATTAGACAGTACATTTGTCACTCATGTTTCATAGAAAAATGAAGCTTGCCGAGATATATTAAGAAAATAAAAGGCCCGTACATGCTTACACACATACGCAAAAGCAAAGAAAAAGTAATTTAGCTATACAAATACAATATTTCCAACTCACCTCTTCATTGTATAGTTTACTTAATTCCTTCTTAATAGGATCTATGAGCTGTATCTGTCCGGTGGAAAATCCGATGATGAGGGCAACGCTGTCCGGAGACATGGAGACTGTGTTGAAGTCGTGGCACGTCGGGTTGGTGCCTTTATACATCTTCTTGTCCACCGGCTTTGTGAGATCAGCTGCCTGAAATGGGTAACATGGTGTTAAGCACAGGTTCAAATAACATACAAATTAGGCAACACTTAAGGGAAAAGATAGACAATAACTGCACCTAGACTGTTAGCCTGGTGGGTAGTGAACCTGCCTCCAAAGCTAACGGTTCCATGTTTGGTTCCCAGTAAGAACAATTTTTGATATAATGACTGCAAGTATTTAGTCCTTAGTCTTGGACATTTCTCCATAGCATAAAATTAAGCTTAGTTTGGGACCAAGTCAATTTGTGTGAGATTGTCTCCTGATATTTATTATTATGCAGTAAGTATATTTTATCATCCTTGTTGCAGGTATAGTCAGCAACGAAATTAGCTAAGCAGAATAACATGCCTAAAATAAGCTAGATCATATTCTCTTGAAAATACAGTCAAGTGCAGATCATTTTGAGCTCATCGGTTGCATAGCTTGTCTTACAGATGGGGCCCTTTTGGATACACTTTGACCCCCTTAGGATCTTTTGGGCAATTACCCTCTTACACACTCAGTTGTTTGAATGAGCAGGTTTCCTCACGATGTTTTTCCTTCACCGTAAGAGCATCAGGTAATGTACTTAAGTTAGAAAAACTCATTGGTACATGGTGACTGCGGGGGTTCGAATTCGGTACCTTACGACCACGAGTCGACCCCCTAAGCTACTAGGCCATCGACACTCGCTTGGTTGCTTAGCTACTTCTGCTGCTGACTATACATGTTACTGGTAGATACATGTTGGATTTAGTATTAATCATAAAGCCGTTTCAGTTAGTAACACTTTCATAGCATTAATTTGTAATCATTAATCATCAGTGATCGGAATAGGTAGTGCAATTTCGCGAGACTTCGGTGCGTAAGTTTAGTATGGATATAGCTTGTAACCCCGGGATTACATTTGCAAAGTGTAAAAGTTTGTGTTTAATTCAAAAATGTTATTAAAATATGATTTTATCGATTATTTTGGTAGTATAGAATATCGCATTGACGAAATATGAAGACACTTGCAATGACAAAAAGTAAAAAAGTATTTACAATAACATTATTTTTTAGATTTTTCGCATGTTCCCATTTAACTTCAATCAAGGTCATGTCAAGAAAATATTCTGTGGAATAATACGAGTCCCGGAATCCGGGGTCTTATCCATATTGAGTATAATGTTTAAGGTCATTCACCCGAAATTGCACTACCTATTCCGATCACTGTTAATCATCTTTACATGAGTAAAAATATACCTATTACAAAATATTAGGTACTCAAGAGTTTCCACACTTGAGTGTCATTCTAGAATTAATGTATAGTCCATATGCTTTCAATATAAAACACTTTACACATTAAATATTAATGTTAAGTTTATTCGTACTAAGTTGTTGTGACCAAGGTGTTCAGCTAGGTGCCATTCAAATTATTAACATATAATATTGATTGTTGTATATTGTATACAAATTGAAATATTACCCATTAATATTACTTAGTTGTCTTTCTTTTACTAAGATAAAGATGTTAGTTTTAATGAAAGAGTACCTATTGAATGTAATAAAATACTGCTTCACAAATAAAGTAGCATCTTTACTTTGCTTTTTTAATCTTTTTTTCTCTTACTCCAACTCATAAGACCACATCAGTGTTCTGAATTTTATATACCAGTTTTATTGTATTTAATGTTCCAATAAGAATACTATCACAATTCAATAAGTATCAATTCCATTATACATGAAGGCTACATAGTCACAAGATATGAGGAATATGTCAACCAACTCCTATTTTATTGTGCATACAAACATATTTTCTTCATCGGAAATCACTAGGTTTGGGCCAATTACAGTTGGTTTGTTACTGTCCATTAAATAAACATATTTTTATAAACAGTGATATTAACCATATGAAAACAAATAGAAAGTTAGCTTACCTTTATTCTAAAAGGTGACAGGTACCTCATAACAATCAGGTTAATATGTATTGTAAACTTCTGTAACTTTGCTCATACACTTTTGCTTTGCCTTACCTTTACCTGGACAAGTAACATAGCCAATGCTATCATCATTGGGTAATGGGTTTCACAAGACCTCCCAGAACCCCTAAATAATCCCCTATGATTATCAACATCCAGGCAAAGATTGAAGAAAGAGGTTAACATACAGTTAACAGTAGCCAAAAAGCAGCTTTCCAATTTAGCAAACCTTTTTTAGTGTAGTATACAGTAGCAAAATTACCATAAAGACCTAGCAGAAATTTAGTTTGCTTTTAACACATATTTTAGCATTACAAACGCTCCTTTACTTCTTGTTTACTACGGCAGAACAGAAACAGCAACATACCTTCTTGACTCCTCTGTAGACATACACGTAGAGTTCCTTCCCGTGGTTGAAGCATATCCGGTCGTCAGCGAGGGGTCCGTCGGAGCCCGGCGGGGCGCCCGGGGCCGGCGGCAGGGATACCAGCGACACCCTCACGTGTGACGAGCCCGCGCCGCTCGTGTAGCCCACTCGGTTCGGCCGCGAGTACTCCGACAGAGTCATCAACCGGTACGTGCCTTCCCGAGTCACAAACTGCGTCTTCACGTCATCCTTCCCGCCGGAGTCAGACTGCACGGCCATATTATCATAGTAATATCCTGTTATTAATCAAAAACTCCACCAGAGAAGCCCCGATTAAAATTGACAGCTCCGCCGACGAACGCACTGGTATAAAGCCAGGGTGCAGCGCATGGTGCGCTCGTATAGGCCGGCACGAATCGTACTCATTTGACTACGGTGAATCGTGATTAATATTGTTTATTTATAAGTATAAACTGTAGAATTCGATATTTCTCGTACATTTACATAAAAAGTCAGCTACAGTGTTACCATAATGTATGAATCGAATTATCGTACTTAGTAGATACTATTTACTATGCAACTTGTTGTTAGTAATAATATACGCGTGGAAAAAACGACCAATTCTATGGGTATGCTACGATTTTTTTTTTGGTGTCTGTATATGTATATAACAAAATCAACCAAATAATAATAATGCACGATTTTTAATTGTAATTTTTCGGTGATTTACGGAATTATTTATCGTCCTGGTAATAAAAGTCATGTGTCAAACATGACGGCTCTTAAATGTTCGTTTATGGTTTTACTTTTTAAATTATGCAATTTAGAATAGAGCAATGGCTTCCTACTGTCTGCAATAAAATTTGTCTATGCCTTTATATCACGAGCGGGCTAAACTTCTTGTATGCGCTTGCATACAAATGGGTATGTATTTACATACCCAATAAAAAATTACAAGACAAAGTCAAATCATACCCTGGACTATTTACAAATACAATTTTATTTTACATTAAAACTTAAAATAAACCAAACTGGTTAAATTATTATTCCATCACTTCAGGGATTACAGGTGCTTTTTCCTCGGTGCTTGTTTCAACTTTGGCAGTCTCTTCTGGCTTTTTCCCATCATCCTCTTTGCCTTCTTCCAAAAACTTGTCCCACTTGTCAACTCTCTTGTTCAAATCTGCTTCAGTTTCAGCTATTCTATACTTAGTTCTTCCATCAAATATCTCAGCAGTGATTTGCCGTTTTCCAAACCATCTTCCACTGACCAAAGCAACCACTGCATCCGCCTGTTCTGGCTCTTTCATGGTAATTTGAGCGACTCCTTCTGGATGTCTATCATAGATGACCACCTTACGGACGTCGCCGCACTTTGCAGCTTCTTCCCGCAAATCTTGCTGATAATCAAGAATAAGCTGAACATCTTTGTCAAAATCTGTTGGGTGAAACAAGTTCTTGATGATGACAATACGCTCATGTTTGGACCTCTCTCCAACAAACTTCTCGGGTCGCCAATCAAACAGCTTCTGTTGCATTTTCTTAAGTTTATCCAATTCTTTCTTTTTCTTTTTCTTAGGTTTTAAAGCCGGATTATACTCACCCTTTAGTTGGAAGCTAGCTCTTTCCACCTTGACCTTGTTGCCTTTCAAATCACCTCCATCAAGTAATTTAAGAGCCAAATCCACTGATTCAATTTTTATATATGTACACAGTGCATCACCTTTAAAGCAATTCTGCTCCTTATCTATGTAGAGTTTAACCTTCATTTTCTGGTTGGTCGGGTCTCGCTCAACAAGCCCACACTTTTGCATGAAATCAACAAACTCTTCTTCTGTTAAATCTAGAGGCAGGTTCGAGACATACACTTTGGTGTTAGTTTCCTCGGCTGCATCAAACCATTGCGGGTCAGTTTTTCTCTTAACCCCAGAAGCTTGTTCTTTAGCTACCTTTTCTTTTTCCTTTACCTTGTTTTTGGCTTCCTCATCCTCTTTGGAAGAATTATCAACAAATCCATAAGACATTTGATAGTAAGCTAAGAAATCATCATCAACCTTTGGTAGCCACGCTTTTTTTTCCTCATCCCAAAATGATTTAGACCCATCTGCTTCAGTATAAATATGTGTGTCATTCTCATAACTGTAAACTCTGCCTGGGACCTCTGATCCCTCTTTAGGCGCCCAAGCATTGGTTTTTTGATCCCAAGTATACTTTTGTTGGTTGGAGGGGTCTGTGTAAATCGCCTCTTCACCTTCGTATGTTATATATGGAGCATAGTCGCCCCAAGATGCCGCGTCACGACTCGGTTTGGGGTCTTCAAAGTTTTTATCCTTAATTTTATCCTTCTCTTCCTGTTTAGAATCGCCCTCCTTGCTTGAAGTTTCTATTTCATCAGTAACTACAGATTTTTCGTGTTTATCATTGGTTGATTGCACTTCAAGTTGTACAGTCTCGTCTTTCGAAGACTTTTCAGACGATTCAATCAAAGGCTTTTCTACGGCTTGGAGATTAACATTCTCAAGAACAGAAGAAGCCTCATTAGCCGGCTTTTTAGCTAGTTGCTCTTCTTCAGTTAATTTCTGAACCGTTTCATTGCTAAGTTTGATAACAAACCCTGACTTAGAACTCTTTGACATGGTGACCAAATAGTAATAGATGCTTATTACTTAGGTAGAACATTGATTAATATAATAAAAATGTAAGAAAGCTGGAACAAAATAACTGTAAAACACCTGAACGGTGTTCCATAAAGTTAAATTATTATTATTTTAGAATTCTTAGATGAAAATAGGTTATCCCACAGATTCAGGGTATATCACAGAATAGATTAGAATAGATGGGTATGTTGTATCACAGACTAGGGTATATAGATTATATTATACCCAGACTTAGATCTTTGAAACCCACATAACATCGAAACGGATAAAAATATGAGACTGAAACATCATATGACCAACGTAACCAAAAAAATAAATCGGGTTCCTAGTGAGCAGGGCAGTGAATGGTCATCCCGATATTTCACCATAGTAATAATAATAATTGACGTAATTGACAGTCAGCTGAGAGAGAATGCAAGACGTCGATTCCGGTAACCTTCGGGGAGGGAAGATGGCCGATTGAAAAATGCCCGGCTTTTACTTTTGATTTATTCTGTTTATACTGTAATTCTATGGAACTTATCGCCCCTTTTATAATATGATACAATAAAGCTCGGGTCTACTAATATAGGTAATACCACTATGAGCATTGAGAGTAGAAAGATGAGTCAACCACTAGATAACAATAAAATAATTCTGCTTCGCTAGATTTGCTTGCGTCTAATTATTATAATAATTGCATAAATAAACTAGTAACTAATTGGGCTTTGCCATTTACTTCACTGATCTATTCTACAGGAATAGATTTTGGCTTAACGGTCGACAGCTCCGGTCTAGGCACCAGCTTCCACTGGAAGCTGCTGCCCGGTGACTTCATTCCAAAATCTGCCAGATATTAAGATTCAGTGTACATATTCACTTTAGGGGTCACCAATCGGACGTGGGGGCTTTGCCCCCACGAGGACCTCCACCATAGCCATAGTCCTGCCACATTGCTCCATCAAGTCGACCGTGCCGAATGTGCTCACTAATCACATTCCTGGGCGAGCACAACTCGCTTCTATCCAATTGCTACGCTGCAGTCTTAAGGACATTACTCGAGTTACACTGTACCAGCGTTTCTCGGTTGGTATTTAGGAAGAATACATAGTCTCCTCATATTTATACATCTCATGGCACAAATACGGTCAACATCAATACAGTACAAGTGAACACTCACCAAAGATTCAGCCGGCTTCACCGCCACTAAAAACTCGACCCCTTTTCGTTCACCTGTTTTCGCGCCAGTGCCCTTCTTCGCCAAGCACTATCCCCGTACCAACATACCAAAAACAGTTTGTCAAACACAAGCAAAGCAGTGTTACCACAATGAAACATAGATTGACAATACTAGAGTTGACACTTACTGATTTTACTTTGGCGATTCGCGCTAAGCGCGACAGAACTTGCTAACTATGTAAACGGCCGATTTAAAGATGTCCGACTTTTGATTTTGATTTATTCTGTTTACTGATTTACTCTATTCACTTGACATTGGCGAAATCACTGTGTGGACCGCCATTAATTAAAAAAGAAGAACTATGTAAACAAACAATATATTGAAATTGACATCTAATGTCAATTTTAGTATGGCGGCTTGTTTACATAGTTAGCAAGTTCCATAGAATGACACTTTACTGATTTACTCTATTCACTTGACATTGGCGAAATCACTGTGTGAACCGCCATTTAATAAAAAAGAAGAAGAAGAAGAATGCAAGACGTTAAAAGTGTCAAATATCAAGTACAATTTCACTTAATAACTCGCAAATCCGATAATACACTATAGGTTGACAGAAGTGCGTTGAGTGAGTCTGTTCAATTTCTAGGTTATATTCCCTCAAAATAATAAAATCCAAAATAGTATTGAAGGAAATGAGTCTGCTGACTTGTGGGCGAAAGAGGCTGTTGAAGTTGGTTCCCAAGTCCACAATAATATTTTCTCCTCAGACTTAACATTAAAGGCCCGGTCCGACATAAGAGATTCATGGCAAGACATGTGGAAGCTCCAGACTTCAGTAAGGCCGCTACTACGGGAACATTCAACCAATCGTCCCTCGTAAGCCATGGTTCTTTCGCTTCCGCTCTGCAACGAAACAGGTTACTTCTACAGTTTGTAGGCTTCGTTTAGGACACTCTTGCACCCCGGTGTTTTTTTCTAAAATAAGGGTTCGGGATAATTCGCTTTGCGAATGTGGCATGGATGAAGGTACCCTGGATCACATTTTTTTTTCGATTGCAATAGGTTCAGTTCATCCTTATACGATATCTTACCAAAAAATGTCCCTCGGCCGATCAACTTTTCATCTCTTCTTACTATAATGGACCCTCCCCTTACTGATACTCTTATAAGATATATTAAGGTTACTAATATAAAACTTTAGCTTTTAAGCTTCACTAGTTATAGTAAAGTATAATTATATATTTTTTCTTTCCCTTATCCTCTATGTTGGTAACCATAACTTTCTGTCATCCTTTTTCCCGCTATTATGAACTGTCAAATGTCGTGATTGTCTGTGTTGTCCATAACATTTTGTTATTTGTTGTAGGAATCCGCCTGATCACTCCACAAAAGTCAAAATTGATAACGACACCGAACATTCTCGTCACGTACTATGTCTTCAACTAGACATTGGCAAAATACACCTTGCCAAAATAGCAAGGAGTGAAAGCCATATAAAAAAAAAAACAAAAAAAAAACGCAAATTTGTACCTATTTAAGCAATCAATCGTGTTTTTTACGGCCAAACGTATAAAATCATGTACGCTGCTTTTATGCAATAGTGCTACAACTCAAAAACAAATACAGTTTGATTTAAAACTTTAAATACATTGCGTTCCGAATTAAAATGCAACAATGACTCATTTTGGTTTGTAGCACTATTGCAGCAGCGGACTATGTTTCAAAGTTAGGTAGGCTAAGAGTACCGATCCAAATATCATGGAGGACGTCACAAATGTGCGCATAAAACCACTAAAGGATTCTCGATATGTGAAGCCACTAAGATTTTTATACAACCAGAATGGGCAGGATAAGAGTAAGGACCTACTTGCAGTCCATGATAGCGTGGCCATTGTTGTTTTTAACATTACAAGAAAGATATTTGTGTTAGTGAAACAGTTTCGTCCAGGTAAGAGTCTTTTAAGAATTGATGAAAATAACACCCTTTCTCTTGTCTGTTTATGATCCCTGAGCTCCTAATTTTAAATTTATGCGAAATAGTAAATAGTATGTTTTTTTTGCGATATTCAATTATGATTCAGTCATAAAAACAATTATGAAGGATGAATATTACTATTCCTACTTGTTATTGTACTGCTGGCATTATTTGAAGCACTTAGTGATATTCTGTGATGTAAAATTTAACAATCATACAATGAAACCTACATCTCTATCTATTCTCTTTAAGTCTTGTAAACATATTAGTTACACATGCATAACTACATTAAATCACACCTGTTTTCCAGAGGGATAGACAGATATCACTTCTTGCCACTTGCTACGATCCTGACCAATCCCTTCCGCTTCTTCCACATACATACATCGAGTCAAGCATGTTGGTATTTGGTAATAACCAATACTAAACTGAAGTAGCTGCTTTACAAGTTAAATCGTTAGACAATATTATATATGTAATCATAAAAAAAAAAAAAAAGTTTAATTGAGCACTTTATATTAAATAATGACCAGTAATATACATAGCTGCTAGCCGACTACTTACCACAGAGCCCAACTATTAAGTTTATTTGTTGTTTTGATGGATTTTTAAATGACTAATAATTTTCAGCGGTGTATTACAGTAACATCCACCCTGATGACCAAAAAGATACCATAGATACCAAAAAATACCCAGCATCTCTGGGCATAACTCTAGAGCTATGCGCTGGGATCATTGACAAAAATAAATCCTTATTAGAAATAGCAAGAGAAGAAGTGTTAGAAGAGTGTGGATACGATGTTCCTGCTGAAAATATGGAAATAATGAATTCATTCAGATCAGCTGTTGGTAAGCATGGGGCCATACAGACTTTGTATTACTGTGAAGTCACAGATGAAATGAAGACTCAGAGTGGTAAGTGCGGGCAAATATGTAACAAATACTATTAGTGTTTGATGTATTTTTATTATTACTATGGCTCCACTATTCACCTGTCTGTCCATCCGTCTGTCACAATCGTTTTTTTTTAATAAAGCGTACAACAAATCTATAAAAAACCAACAATGTGTATGTAATCATATTGTGTATCGTATTTTAAAGGACTTGTATGTGTTATTCCGTTTCTGACGCTTTGACATCAAGCTGTAAGTTTTTTTTTTAAGTAATAAAAATAAGAAAAAGTTAAAATTTAAAGGATACCCCATACAAGAAACGTTGTTGTTAAAAAATTTCTTAATATTGTACAGTAGTACGGAATCCTTCGTGTGCGAGTCCGACTCGCACTTGGCCGGTTTTTTATGCACACACGCTATTATTGCTAATTTTCTAACCTTTTCTATCTTCCTAATTTTTGTGGTATCCTTTGACAATGATTGCAGTCAAATTGCACTACGATATGGAACATCGTAAAATTATCATATTATTATATTAGACAAGGTTCTACATGGATGATTAGTATGATTATTAATAAATAAATTAGCCGAGCAGTTATTTTATCGTCTAAATTTACTATTGGCTGATCATGGAAACGCTTTATGCCTCACCTACCCAACTTGACCTTTGGACGCGCAACAGTGCAAACTGCAAGGCTACCGGTACCACCCAGGGCCGGATCATCGGGATTCGGCGAAGGTTCACGTTAGCCTCCCTTTCTAACTATATGATAGTGAATCTTCACCGAATGCCAATAATGTGGCCGTAGTACTACGACAAAGCTGAATAATGACATGGGCGATCGGCACTATCGCGCGATACACTTTTATAGGTGTATGTATATTATTATGTGCTTCGTCGCCTTACTAGGGCCGTAAAAAAACGAGGCAATATTAAAACATTATATTTTAACCTCAAACATACTCTTTTCCCAGGTGGTGGTATTGACAATGAGCTCATCGAGATAGTGGAGAAGACGATCCCTGAGATGGAAGAGATGTTGAACTCTCCCGGACCTCTGGCTAGTCCACCTGGTTTCCTCTACGCTATGTTATGGTTTATACACAACAAGGCCGATAAGTTTAATAGTCCGAACATAAAAAATAATGTAACAACATAAAACTAATATTGTTACAGACGTTTCTTGGTTTCAATTAATCCCGTATGACTTCTTTAAAATCCCAATACCTCTAACCCAACAAATCCAAACCATAACTTCCCCTTTACTGGCAGAAAGGACCTATCTGAAATTCTAAAACTCCTTCCCTTTTTTTAAACCCTTACCCTTCTTCTTCTTCTCTTTGATTATGTCGTCTGTGACTGAATCCCAGCACAATTCTGCCAATGTCAAGTTCCGAGTTTTGCACGGGTTAGAGGTTAAAAAATAAATATATTAACAGCGATCGGTTAACGTTAAACCTGAAGAGAAAGGACAAACACAAAGCCACCATCACCAATATGTTGGGAAAAATTTAAAATAATGGCAAAAAACAACCCTTACCCTAACAGTCTCCACCATTTTCCACCCCCACAAAAAAAGTCCGTTACCAATCTTGCAACTTGTAGAATACCTACCTAGTTTCGTCATACAACTATTTGGTTGCGGTGTACTACGAGTAATTGAAACTGAAAAACTGTTGCGACTCCGAGTTGTGTACTGTCGTAAACCATACGTTAGTATCTCCAAGTAGTTATGTATCATGAACAGAGCCATTTCAAAAGTTTGAAAGTTGGTACCATAACCCCCCCCCCCTCCTCTGACCCGGCCAATAATCGCCAGTTTTCTCTCTTATAACTTTATTTATTCTACAAATTATTATTTTAGGAAAATAACGCACGGACTAAGAAAATGAGAAAGTAAAGGTGCTCGGGCTTCTGTTAGAGTCTGGCAAACGAAAGCTGTCCAAGAGAAATGGTGGCAATTTCAAATAACCTACAGCTGTTTACACTGACTGTACACTGAATAAACGGAGTTGATACTCTATCACTGATGTGAAAAGATTAGGAAATCAAATACTATCTACTCCTTTTATTCAGTGTTCATTCAGTGGAAACAGCTGCAGGTTTTTTGAAATTGCCGCAGTTTCTCTGGGACAGCTTTCGTTTGCCAGACTCTAATGAATGATTGTTAGGCGACGCTGAAATCGTGTAGCTGTCAAATTTATTTCATACAAATTTACCTTCGGTTGCGGCAGTAATGTTTCTAACTCCCTAAAATCAAGTCTGATTTCCACGATTTTTCAATAGGTATGCTCTAGTTGTTATAAAAAACTAGGTACGTTTCAGTTTTATTTGCTTCTTTGCAAGAAATATTTTCTTGGAATTTACAACATATTCAAATATTTACTTACTGAAAATTATATATTAGGTATATTATATCAATTAACCTAACATAGTGTCCCACTGCTGGGCAAATGCCTCCTCCCTTTCCCACACCCCTCTCTCTCTCTGTGGCAATCTTCGGCCAATCCTTCTGAAAAGCGTCCAAGTCATCCTGCCGTCTCCGCTTGGGTCTGCGAAGACGGCAGGTCTCCGCTTGGGTCTGCCTCGCCGTCTGTAGCCGTCCTGGGGGACCCACCAGGTTGCCGCATAGGCCCACCTCTGTGGGTACATGTGACAAACATGCCCGGCCCAGGCCCACTCGGGTAGTTGTACCAACTGAGAGGGACGCAGCTATCTGTAGGAACGAGACAAATATTACATCTCATTCTGACAGATAGCTGCGTATCCCTCGGTTGGCACTACCACTCGACCGTGTAGAAGGCCTTTAACTGGGCAGTCTTGTTTTTTCTCACATCCGGCTATGGCTGTCTTGGAGCTCAGGGTAGTGTTTCACACTGGGTCCGTTTCTTTTTACCCCTAATAGGCTGCGCTCCATCGCTCTTTGACCAACCTTGACTTTGGACTTATGATTTTCAGTTTAAGAGCACGACAGCACCGTAGGTTAGAACGGGCAACATACGTCGAGTTAACGTTTCAGTGAATGAGGAACGTTTCCCTTCATCAAATGTTTCATGGATCAGTAGCACTTCCAGGCGTTATCAATACGTCATTGTATTTTCTGAAAAATACCCTGTATAATTTATTTATTCGTATCCCTTAGACTTGTGCGAGTCTCTAGGCAAAGTACCTATAGTATGACTAAGGGAAAATAACAAGGTAAGACCGCGAGAAAGATGCCAGTTTTCTATTTGTTTAGTGCGTCTTTGGTTTTGAAACTGGCATCTCACTCGATATAAGTTTATCAATGCGGTTCGTCGATTACTGCCTAAAATAAGCGATGAGAATCGCGGTTTAGTACCTGCTTTCGTTGGTTTTGGTTACGATTTAGCAAGCACCAAAAATCGGTTGTTTAATTTGAATAAAATTGGAAACTTCGTCCGTATATTCAATGTGGTACCTAAGCTAGTTATCACCGTGGAATGATATATTTACCCGAATTACATAACGCAGTGATTATATTCTGTTTGCCACTAACATATTTAACTATTTTGCCATGATAAAAACCAAACTATAATAATGCCAACATAATGAAAATAATATTCTTCGAGTTTATTATTAAAGTTGCCCTGTGAACGGCCTCCCTAATTAGCAGAGAAACGACAACTTACTTATCTGAAATCTGTGCCTGACACTGACAGACCGATAACAGGCGGTCTCTTTTTTCGAAATTTGCTTATCGCAATTTCATATTTCTCTTGATCTTCCGAATAGCCTATTTAATTGCTATTAAGTGTCTTGTGCAGTTGTATCATAATAATACGACTCCTCTAAATTCATTACTTATACTTCTGTTTCTTACACTTAAATCGAATCCAGATTAAAGTTTACCATGGAAGATCTCAAGAATGTTCGCCTAACTAGTTTGCCGGACTCGCCGTATGTGAAACCTGTGAGGTTTCTTTACAATCAGAACGGCAAAGAGAAGTCTTGGGATCTTCTAGGAGTTCATGACAGCGTGGCCATCATCATTTTCAATGTAACAAAAAGGGTTTTAGTACTGGTGAAACAGTTCCGACCTGGTACGAATTATTTGTTGTTTAAATGGACGTAGTTCTGCAGGGAATCAATTCACAAGGATTTGACAATAGTATTGATGAATACTGAGAGTTGACATTTTATTGCTAAATAATTGTGGGTTGGTTCCTGTCAGCAGAGGTACGTCCAAATAGGCTTATAGCTATCGCTATTATAGTGGACCACTACAGGGTCGCAGTGGAGTGGACAACTTCACTATCCTACTAAATGTGTAAAAGCCAAAAAAAATATGGATGGATGTGTGGATGTTTGTTACTCTTTCACGCTGCAACGGATAGACGGATTTGAATAAAATTTGGAATGCAGATAACTTACACCTTGGATTAACATGTAGGCTACTATTTATTCCGGAAAAATTTAAAGGTCCTGAGGGAATAACAATCGAAATGTAAATGTTTTTATAAATCTGTTGCAAAATTAAAATTAGTATAATGATAAGATAACAGTCTTCGTGATGTAATGCAAACAATGCAGGCTGCATATTATTATCCTTGCTAAATAATGTTAACATGTCAAGTAAGAAAGCTGCCAGATCAGATTTAGCTACCTATTTGTGAACCAAATAGCTCACTTCCAATAAAATAAATATTTGGGCACGCTCTTTGTGCCCAGAAAAATATTTTTTTACTAGGCAAAGGCCTCCCCTCTGTACCTCCACTCGTCCCCGGGAGAGTGTGAATGAAGTGACATGCTCTATATGCCACATAATAGTAAATAAATAACTCACTTAATTCTATGAATGCAGGATTAATTTTGAGTTAAATGTTTGTCATGTATTGACGATGTTGGTGTGTGAGCTTAGCCATGACTAGATGACTGTGGCGCTCAAAATATAAAATAAATAGTTTTTTAATACTTGACAATTGTTTCAGCTATGTATTACAATAGCATCCACCCTACTGACCGTGAGGGATTTGAAATAGACACCAGTAAATATCCAGCCTCGTTGGGTATAGCTCTGGAAATATGCGCCGGGATTGTAGACAAGCAAAAGGATATCAAAGATATCGCAAGAGAAGAAGTTCTAGAAGAGTGTGGATATGATGTACCCTTAGAAAACATGGAGCAAATTATATCCTATAGGTATATCTCTCCTGAATTAGTATGTACCTATTTAAACTTAATGAAATTGAAATGTTTTTATATTAACAACAAATTGAATTAACCTCACAAGGCCGGATGCGCTTTAGGATGATCATAATCAAGACAATTTAATTTAAATGAAACTACACAATGGGATTAGAGTCCATTTTTCTTTATTTAAAAATTGAAATTACCATTATAGAGCAAACATTTGAACTTTATTTCCTTGCTGCTAGATACAAATTCCCATTCACAAAAATCTTCCTGTTTGCAGTATGGTGAGTGAGGACTTAGGACAACAGGTTATTACAATAATGTAACTGTTGATTAATCAAATTGATTTTACAGGGCCAAGATTAACACTAGACCTCTAAATTATGATGGTCAAATACAAAAACAAAAATAATAGATGTGTCAAAATCATGTCTGTTTAATTTAATCTTTGTTGTGTTTTATCCCTGAGGGAAAGGCAAAGGAGAATCCATACAGCCTAGTCATAGTTTTCATACTATATGTTCCAATTTGAAGTAATGCCGAAGCCAAGTCTTTATGTCTGTTTAATTTAAAACTGAAATAAAATTCATGACTTTGTTTAGCAAAATTAAGTCTAGTTTAAAATAGTTTTGTTCCATTTTCATGTCTTATTTGTGTAGCTCAAAACTTTCACTAGTTATTATAACTTTAGTTTTCCTTAAAAAAAAACAGGTCCGGAGTTGGTGTCCAAGCGGCCCTGCAAACGCTGTTTTTCTGTGAAGTTACAAATGATATGAAGACTCACCGTGGTAAGCATACAGCTATGTTGAAGTCTGAAGGCGTAACATGTTGAGTTTATGGGGTTTATTACTTCTTCTAGTTCTAATTTCTATTTACCTGTAACGACACCAGTACTCTACTTAGGACCAATGTTCGACACTGACTCTTATACAAAGAAGATAAAAGTTATTCATTTGTTTTGCAACAGTCAATTTGTAACCCTATGATCATTGAATTAAAAGCTTATGTCGATTACTGGTGCATGTCAGCTAAAAGTGTCAAACATTGGTGCTTTTACCTACTAATTAAATCTTCACCACCTTGTACTGATTTCTAATGTCTATTTTAAAATTAAATCTACTTTTCATTCCCAAGACTGTAAATGCGTTGCCAGCAACAGACTAAGATAGGACTCTTTTTCTCAGGGGGCGGCGTAGACGATGAGATCATAGAAGTGGTGGAGAAATCGATAACAGAAATCGAAGAGATGCTGGAGACGAAGGGTCCGCTGCCGTCTCCACCCAGTTTCATGTACGCCATGATGTGGTTCCTACACCACCGCGCCGATCGGTACCGGAAGTAGGTCAGCTGTTAGCCATATGTAGCTTTTTTTGACTATCGCGGCTCTAGTTGACTAATTCAAACCGCGGCAAGAACCAATCATAAAGGATATATATTAAGGATATTAATCATTTTTTAAGTGAATTCGGCAAGGTTGACACATCAGATACTTATGACAAGGTAACTAAACATGGCTGACTAGGCACGTTAGGTATTTGTATGAACGTCAAATGATAAATGTTGCCATTATTGCACTGGCTGACGTACTGTCATCTCTTTTTACTTAGGAACATAGAACTAAGTTAAAAAGAGATAACATTATTTTGAGTGTTCGATGTCGGAATGCATAGTATTTACATAACTGATTATTTGTATATGTCAACGTGTCATATCCATTCTCTTCCTTTATCATTGGCAAGAACCCGTTTCTTAAGGGCACCATAGACTATACTTTTTTTTTTAACATGTGAATAATAACGGTCAAATTCGCACATGTTTCCTTATAGCCAATACTGAAAAATATTTGTGCAAATATTCAACGTTTTTAATTTCTAATTTTGACTTCATTAAAGGCAAAACCGTGTGCAAAATACGGGCAGTTATTCTCATCTTGAAAAAACTAAGTATCACAGATTACAGTCCCAAGTCTGTCAGGCCCCCTTAACGATTTAAGCCTGCTGGCAATTAGTACTCCCGGCTTTAAAAATGCCTCTTACTAGAGATTATCAGTTGTTAGTAAAACGAGAGCTCTAGATCTACCGACTGCCGAGTGACGACGGTCGTCACGCCATCTACCGACCTCACGTAAAAATATAGCGGGTGTAACCGACCGAGATCGCCGCGGTTGCTTGAAGAAATCGCTAGGCCAATGCCGGCCGGCCGACTGTTACTTTGGGTTGCCTTTTTAGATAGATAGCGTTTATTTCTGGTGTTGTCAGCATCAAAAGTAGCTAAGCAGAATAACATGCTCAAATTTATCTAGACACTCTTATTCTCTTGATAATAGAGTCGAGTGCAAATCAGTTTGAGCTCTTCGGTTGCGTAGCTACATCTGACTGTACTAATCCATACAATTCTTTGAACTAAACGAGAGGATATAACATTAATGAAGGGATAACCAACAAACTGACAAACGTGCTGTTCATTTGTAATATTAGTACACATTTAGAGTTTTTACTGAAGCCGTCATACGTACATACATTATTTTATTATGTCCCAGGTCGTTTGATTACTATTGTCAAGATTGTAAACTGGAGAACCCTGTGAGCGGGTCATCGCCTTTAATAGGCTAACCCTAATAAAGAAAACTAGACCAGATCTCAAGAGGACTGGGTTTGGAGATCAAAGCCTATAATCCTTAATTGTAATCCTGGATTCGACCTTACAACATACTGTACCAATTAGCCTACTTTACCTACGAGACAAATAATTGCCTATGACAAATGTGGTTAAATTTTAAGTATGAGTGTCTACTAAGGCAACTCATCACTTCATCGAATTTCACTTCGTCGAATGTATCATTTCATCAAACGCTATTTCCTGCTACAACCATGTTTTCTGGGTATCTATTGCGTAGGTTAGGTTAGGTTAGATGTTTAAAATACCCTGAAAACATTATGGTTTCAACAGAAAATAGCGTTCGATGAAATGATACATTCGATTAAAGGTGTTTCGATGAAATGATAAACAATTAGACACCCGTCTACTACACTTAAGTTGTCATCTCTGTAAAGATTTATAAAAACTGGTCACTGTTAGTACAAATTCACGCTCAATGCGACCCGTTTAAACTGTATTTTATATCACGATATAGTAACAGTTGTTTCACTCTTCTATATCCGTAAGTATCCTCGTTATATGTAAATAATACAGTAATTAAAACTTGTATAGTGTTGCCAACACTTTTAAAAGATTATTTCTGTTTTAGCCATTGTAAATTGTAATGTGTTGCAATAGGGAACAAGCATATTATTTTTCTAACGCTCTCTGGAAACTGCTATTAAAGAGAGGAATAACTGTATATACGCGAAATAATTGTCGTGTATTTTTTTAATAAGATGTTCAAAATATACGGATCTTATAAAGAAATTTACATTTATTTCATGTTTAAGCCAATATCGTTGAAATAAAATATTACGTAAATAAAATCAGGATGCCGAAAAAAAATCTAAACAATAAAAAAAAGTAACAAGTTTTGATTCTATATAAAATCCTAATAAACGGGTCTAAACTTAGTGTATTGCGTTGCATATGCTTTGTTTTACATTTTCTCCTAAAGCGTATCAATGAAACAATTCTGAATTTCATGCATGTTCTCTGTTATAATATCCATAGTGAATTTTTAATTTAGTTCGACCTATGTGCTAAGCAAAATCGTTGTCATGTACTCGTAAGACAAAGAATGAGTGACGAATACGGAATGAGACAGAGCGCCTTCTTTGATATTACAGCAGCGCGGGCCTCGGGTTGAGCAGCCTTGCCCTAAAAGGTGTTTATAAGTAAAAAAAAGTTTTATCGACATGTACCAAATTAACTACACTAAATATTTATAGTTATATTTGTTACCACATCAAACTTTTAACCTTTTTAACGCCATTGACGGATATATCCGCACCACTGGTTCAACGCTATATCGTTATAACGCTGTAGAATAGAGGCCCTGAGCTTTCGTAAAGGTGACTATTATAACAAAAGCAATTTGGTTACTGAGTAGCCTAGCTTCGAGTCTAACTAGTTCTTAATACTACTTTATTTGTTTTTACATATATGTAATGTAATATTAAATGTGAATGGTTTGAAGATGAATTTTGGATAATATGGTCGGTAATGCTTTGTCTTTTATAGTTTAATGTTACTATGTTAATAACAGCACAAAGAGCTGTTATTCGTACCCAGTTTGCAATTGTAATAAATGCATAATACGAATCTGTGATTTGATTATTGTTATGCTTCTGTGAATTATTAAAATGTGATACGAAATTTAGTTTTATTTGTAGCGTTAATATTACATGTTAAATTGAAAAGACTAAGGAAATAAATCATATACAGCCAATGCAGCTGCTCGTTGCGGGCGGCGGTTGCGTGATATGTTAATTGCTTTTTAACGCCGGTTAAGAGGCCGTATACGAAAATTGGCCAGTTTTGCTTATTTTCGTGATTTTACAGTTTAAATACTGATTTTCTATAAGTTTTAATGCACATCATGATATATCATTTCAGTTATGATCGAATAAATGAGTTACGAATGAATGAGCTACTTTTTTATTTTTGTCGAGAATTTAAATTCGGGATTTAGGTTATTTTAAAACATTATAAATTGCTATTTAATTTTAAATTTTTGGATGTGTTTTTAAGGTAATGGATTGATTTTGAACTGATGTTTATTACTGTTCTTTTAATTTTATTGACGAGCGTTTTAAGAAGCCGAAATTTAAAACAAATTTTTTGTTTATTTTCTATAAAAAATTACCAAGTTCATAATTTTTTTACACAAAAAAAATATATCAAGGTGGTAGAAAGTAATTCATACATTTTTTACACAACTTTTACAGCAATCAATTGCTATTTTTTCATACCTCTAAGACGTCAAAACGATTCGTGAATATGCGATATTCTAAACCTCTTACAGCAAGCAGGTTTCAGGTTGATTAATCAAAATTAAAAAATAAAAACAAAAAAGTATTTCATACATTCGTTGAAAATCGAAATTATCTTTCGTGTTGCGCATTAAAATTTGTAGGAGTAAAGTATTTCAACAGTAAAATCACGTCTGTAAAACCACGAAAATCAGCGAAATCGGCAAAATTTAGATAGATTGGTTTTCATACGTTCCAGAAAATTAAGAAGCTTTTCTTGAACTCGTGAATAAAGGCTTGTTAAGAGGGCGCCGAGCGTCCAGTGGGGACCTCATTACTTCTATTGTTTTCTAATAAACTAAAGTATTATCTTAAAATCAAAGAGTGCTTTAATGTTGTACAATTGAATACGCAATATATAGCATACATGACACAGTTAAATAACCTTTAACCTTCGTGTAGCCAACTTAACGGAAAAAGGTTTTTTCAGAGCCACGGACCACTTGTGCTAGCCCTCCTGTTCGCTCCATACATTTAATCTCCGCGCGGTTGCGGTTGCTTATGGCGTCGATGGCGTCTGGGGCACTAGTGGCTTTCAAAAGGTGTAAAGAAAACCCACAAACTAAAAACCTATTTCTTTTGACGTCGGTTAAACACGCGGACGATGATGAGGGTGGATGGTAAGTAAATGAAACGCTCCCCTGTTGTTTATGCAACAGTAATATATTGTCCTTACGCTAGCTAGTGTATCCGCGTGAGGTCCTCCACGATCTTGACCAGGTCGTCCACCGTGGCGTCGCGCATCATGCCGGCTCCGTCGTCGATCTGGACAAAATCAAAACCAATTCGTACTAGTATTTTCAAGGGGTCTATATTGGTCAAGTCATAATTATCAGTCGTAACTCGTAACACAGTATTTTTTCAAGTTTAAATATAATGAATGTGGGATATGGTAAAATTGACTAATGAAATTTAACTAGATATGTTTGAAAGGGATGGAAGAGTACGTGTGAGATAGAGAACGAATGGACGAGTAGATGTGGCCGCGTGAAAGTTTTTTCAGCTTGTTAAGAGGACTGTAAAGCAAAAAAAAACCATGCAAAATGCGATAACGTTTTTCTCCCCTTAAACGTTTTCCGATATTTACGATTTTTGAGTATCTTTTACATTTTCATGAGAAACGGAAAAATGGGCTTCTCTTTTCAAGCCACGAAACAGTGAGACTAACAGCGAGATTTTTCTGAGTGGGAATTTGAATCTACCAGCAAGGCATTTATAAATTTGAAACAAATAAAAATGAACTTTATGCTCATTAAAATATAGTTTAAACTAAATTGCCTTGATTTGTACCTCATATGGGACACCTTGCATCGCCAGGCAGTTAATTTGACTTGTGTCCACGAGTTACAATCTTGTTTGTAATTAAGTTAAACAAGAAATATTGATATTTAAACGTGCGGATAAGACAACCCGTGAAATGACTAGCGCATAAAAGCATTCAATCTGGTTCTTGCCTTGTCTTGCAGTCTTGGGATTATAGTCTAGAGGGTGCAATTGGCTATATGGGTCTCAGCTCACACTTGCCTTTGACTGGGCCGTATTTTAAATTCTTACCTGCAATCCTTGTACAGTCTCCTTTTGCATTTCCCGGTTGAGATCCAAGAAGCTCTCGATAAGGTCTCCGTCTATGAACCCTTCGGCCGGTTCCGTCTTGACGTCTGTGTTGAAGGATCTCCAAAACGAGTGGGGTATCTTTCCCACTGACTTTATGGTGTGAGTCAGACGCTCTTGGAGCTGCGTCAGGAATTCGAATAGTTCTTGCGTTAGTTGTACCACCAGACCTGGGGATAAGAGATATTGTGATTTGGGTGTAACTGGCGCATGGATTTTGATAGTAATCTGCATTCTAATAATGTACCGAAAATAACATAAAGGCAGTGTGCGCCAATAGACTACATACTTTTATACTGTCTTTTTCTTTTGGACTTGTGTAACAAGCAACGATGTAATATAAAAAGTGGTAGATAAGTTCTGTTACTTATACGATATTTCACGTATAAAAATGGGTAGATTAACGCACACAAAATCAGTTAATATTGCAATTACACACTAATTCACAGCTGACAAGTGAAAGCAGGACGGTATGCTAATTTCCTGGAGCGTAACAGAGACAAGTACATGTTGCTCTGTATCGTAGGTAGTCAAAGCAGAGCAACATTCGCACCTTTGCGGCAAAACTGTGACAACTTTTTTTGTCGCCACTTTGGAGATAGCAGTTTTGTCGCAAAGGTACGATATACTTTTCTCTGTATCGCTCCAGGAAATTAGCATACCGTCCTGCTTTCCCTTGACATCCCTATCAAGTAAGGCTAACAATGGAAAAAGAGCAATAAATCACGTTAGACATCTTGCCTTATTCATTTATGCCTACTAATGAAGTGACTCTACCTTTTTGCCGACAAATCTTTGACAAATGCAACGTTTCGCAACTTATTCGTTTGCCAACTTGCTTTTTTTCTGTAACTACAAAAATTTCAGGATTTTTTATAAAACTAACCTAACCTATAGGGTTCTGGCAGGGGGTTAGGTTAGGGTTGTCAAGTGATATGTTTGTAAAATGAGTCATCTGTGAAACTTGCGGTTATGAAATGATAGGATTTTCTCGTGATGCTCTATGTACACTCAGCCAACTTGATTTATAGGCCTCTAGATGTTATCAGAGTAGGTTAACGATTACTTTTGACTTACTTTTGTGTGATTTCATACACTGTTAAGATCCTGTGTGGCCTAGAAATGAAATCGGTAGACTGGCCAAAGTATAGTCAAAAATATAGAACGGATAAAAGTGTAGGTGCAGAGTTTAAGTGGGGCGCTCACAGATGGCGCCGGTGACGGTGGCGAGCAGCACGGGCGCGGCGACGGGCGCGTGCGTGTCGGCGTGCGCGGCCACGAGCGAGCCGGCGCGCATGACGTTCACCATGTCGCCGAGGTGGAACTGCCCCAGGTAGCCCATCTGCTGCCGCTCCTCGTCCGTCGTCGCCGCGCTGCAAACCAGAATGCTACATATTCAATAGCCGGTCGGTCCTCGCTGCGCATCCCGGAACGACTAACCTACTAGTGGACTGTCTACTCGTTTCTATTTCGTCCATGACAGAGGAAAAACTCTGAAAAATTAACAAGTTACACGCACTACGCGAGTTTTTCCTCTATCCTCTTGAGACCCACCATAACAAACAGGAAGATTTTTGGAAGCGGCAATTTGAATATTCCATCAAGGAAACAAAGTTCAATTACATTTTGCTCTTGCATGCCTTAAACTCATTAAAATAAAGTTGCCACTAAATTGCTGGATCTCACGAGGATTAGACGATTTATTATTACATTAAGTGTAGGGTAGAGGATAGGAATTAGTAGGATTAGTAAGGTACGCATCAGACTCCCCGCTGGAAGGCTTTGCTTTAATACTAGGTTCTCTACGAGGGTTAGTCAAGGTTATATCAATGTGATGGTGTATACAGACCTATCCTTCTGACACACGAACATGTTGAAGCTGTTCTCTGCACCGAGGAAGGTGTCGTCGTCGAGGATCTCCACGGCCGTCATCCAGTTGGGCGAGTAGTCGCGCGCGATCTCCTCGAAACTACCCTCCATCTATAAATAAAGTATGATAAATATTGAATCATCGGATTGAGACGATTTGACATAGTCCAAAACTAAGCTGTAAGCTTATAATACTGGGTGATTTTCGGGTCATGATCCGGAATGGCCAAAAGTGAATAAGATGGTCATACTGAACAACCTTTCCGATGAGACCAACCACGAAATTGCCAAAAAAACCAGCTGTTCCATACACTAACTCTCAATTAATTCACCGTTAATGTATGGAACAGCTGTTTTTTTGGCGATTTCGTGGTTGGTCCCATAGCAAAAGTTGTTCAGTATGACCATCTTATTCACTGTTGGCCATTCCGGATCATGACCCCAAAATCACCCTGTATATTTACTATACAACGGTAAACATACTTATTTAAACAAATAAATACAAAAATACATAAAACTCCTGCACATCACCATACATCAGGATTATCGGTTTAACAAACCTAAAATACCAGTCCTCTGGTAGCAGTCTTTTAGGTTAGACACTGTTAATATTGATAAATTATTTCGCTTAAGTATAATGTAATCGATAAGAGGTATAATTCTATTTCGTAATAGAACTTATGCTACGTGAACCAGAACTACTTGTCGATAGTCGATAAAATACTATATTCCATCCCTATGACATTTAGATTTTTGCCATTAGAATTCCGCCCTCTGGTGATATGTGATTTGGTCGGGTTGTACGAGCAATTTGTCTAGGTAGTACAGCTGATTTATTGTCTGAAACAGCTGATTTCGATCTCGCGTCTTACCTGTTTATACTGTAAGAGCGACATAGACCGCATGAGATCTCCGACCAATATAAAGTCTCCTTTCACTTTAACGTACAACGCCACTATATTGTTAAAATGACTACATTCTAGTCTTAATTCCTTTTCTGAGGTCCATTCGAAGAGGCGGACCTGAAAATAAACGCATATCATCATCAATTTAAGTTCAAAACCATATAAATAAATCTTCTTTTTTTTTTAGAAACAAACAATCGTACATAAACATGAACGGATACAAAAAAAAAAAACAGAAAATAGACCTATAGTTTCATAAAAGTACAAGTTGATACATGGCTAATGCATTACACAAATTTGAACAAAATCGCAAACAAAGACGATGCTTAATAGTGCACAAAGATTTACAAGTACTTGGAGGAGAGATATTACTTCAAGAGAACAGAACAAATATATCGCGAATGGGTTAAAACGACATTGCGTTGCGTTTGACTTGTTTTAGTATTGTGTTTAACTCTGCCGCCATTACTGTCCAGTAGATAAGAGCTATCGAAACGTTGACAACACGGAAACACGTCCTTTGTAGAATCTCAGCGCAGAGGACCAAGATGGAAAGCCTCTATGCTTCTCCTATTTCGGACTACAAAAGTACGAACACTGTTGCTTGAGGACAGGTTACCGGATAAGTAAAGCGGTAGGGAAATGTAAATGAAGCATAGTCAAACAAGATATTATATAAAAAAATAGTATCCCTTTGAAACGCATAAAACTGCTGCGTCGAATGATTGCTTGGTCTGATATACTCAAATAATCAAATGTTTATTGCATTCCATAGTGTTAGTTTACAGATGTTAGACTAACTTAACTTATCTTTTCGCATAACATCTTTTTAGGCTGCAATAACATAATTTAAGCAATATCTATCGGGTAGATTAGTTAGGTTTGCCTTTATAACAATTGAAAAATGTCTCAATTGTAAAAACCGTTTCTGGCCGATCGATTTTCGACCAAACAATTTATCAGGACAAATGATAATGCCACTCGATATAGACACAAAAAGATACTTACTGTACTATTTATAGCAGCTAACAACTTCCCATTGAATTCTACGAGTGTATAACATCCTCCTTTTATATCCTTTTCGGCTATTTGAACTAATTTACCTTCCAACCAATGGAATAATAATATTCTACCCTGCGAACAAAAGCAAATATATTAGACACAAGTTTCAACAGTGTTAAGAAGGCGCCGAGCGTCCAGTGGCGCCATAATTACTTTATTGTGTTTTTTCTTAAACTAAAATGTTAAGAGGCCGTACACGAAATTTTGCCGGTTTTGCTTATTTTCGTGATTTTACAGTTTAAATACTGCTTTTCTATAAGTTTTAATGCACATCATGAAATATCATTTCAGTTATGATCGAATAAATGAGTTACGAATGAATGAGCTACTTTTTTATTTTTGTCGCGAATTCAAATTCGGGATTTGGGTTTTTTTTAAAACATTATATATTGCTATTTTATTTTTTATTTTTGTTTGTTTTTTTAAGGTAGTGGATTGATTTTGAACTGAAGTTTATTACTGTTGTTTTACTTTTATGAACGAGTGTTTTAAGGTGCCGAAATTTAAAACTATTTTTTGACCATTTTCTATAAAATTTTACAAAGTTAATTATTTTTTTACACAAAAAATATATATCAAGGTGGTAAAAAGTAATTCCTACATTTTTTAGACGACTTTTACAGCAATCAATTGTAGTTTTTTCATACCTTTAAGACGTGAAAATGATTCGTAAATATGCGATATTCTAAACCTCTTACAGCAAAATTCACAAAACAGTCGCCGGTTTCAGGTCGATTTGAAAATTAAAATTAACTTTCGTGTTGCGCATTAAAATTTGTAGAAATAAAGCATTTCAACAGTAAAATCACGCCTGTAAAATCAGCAAAATCGCCAAAATTTCGTGTACGGCCTCTTAACATCAAAGATGAATACGCAATATACTGGGTGATTTTGGGGTCACGATCCGGAATGGCCTAAAGTGAATAAGATGGTCATACTGAACAACTTTTCCGATAGGACCAACCACGAAATCGCCAAAAAAAAACAGCTGTTCCATACATTAACGGTGAATTACATACATACATAAAATCACGCCTTCATTCCCTGAGTGGGGTAGGCAGAGCTACAGAAATACCAACAACCCCAAAAAGACTTGTATGAATTCTGTAACCACATTTTGCACAATCAGGCCAAGAAGTTTATTAGTGTATTAGTGACAGGTTGCAAGCCCATCGCCTAACAGTACTACAAGCC
The DNA here is from genome assembly GCA_949316455.1 of Acleris holmiana. Classification (NCBI taxonomy): domain Eukaryota; kingdom Metazoa; phylum Arthropoda; class Insecta; order Lepidoptera; family Tortricidae; genus Acleris; species Acleris holmiana. The sequence continues at coordinate 2,955,655 of OX438778.1, forward strand.
TTTATTCCCTTAGTCGCCTCTTACGACATCCACGGGAAGACATGGAGTGGCACTATTCTAACCCGGCAACCACACGGACAATTAATTGAGAGTTAATGTATGGAATAGCTGGTTTTTAGTTGCTCACTAATTAGTGTTAAGATATGTCATATTCTCTATAAATTGTGTATCGATTTGTACAGTCACGGACTTTAATTGATCAGCCACTTGCCACTGCTCATATTTCAGCCGTGTAATGCAATCGGGTTATTGAAACGTTACCATAGCAATCCTTTGTTAAAGACCAATAAAAACCGAGTTCAGTTTGGACCAATAGTAGCTGTTGTTTAAACGTGGTCATAGCAACCCTATTAAACGACCGATAACGACTGTGTTCAGTAGAATAGCTGATTGGGCGTTGTATCACCAATAGTAGCTGTTGTTTACGTATAGCCATAGCAACTAGACAGACATGCAATTGGTTGCCTTTGGGTGAAGTCACTCTGTTGTCTGGTTGGTCTCAGGTTAGCCAACCGTTAATATTGCATGTCATTTTGTTCTTCTATTATACGAAGACGTGTGAATTTTCTTATCTCGATATAAGAGTAAAACCGACTGAACCCGATTTGCATTACACGGCTAAAATATGAACAGTGGCAAGTGGCTTATCAATAAATGTCCGTGACTGTACAACAGTAAAGGGCTCTTTGATTCTAAAATAATACTTTAGTTTCTTAGAAAACACAATAGAAGTAATGAGGGTGCCACTGGACGCTCGGCGCACGGCGGCAACTTAACAAATTGTTCAATTTGTTAAGTTGATTAGAATATTCTGCTTAACCTCGCAAGGCCCAACGTCCTATTTCTAGGACTGAGAATTGTAGTGTGCGGCCCAATTTAATGTTTAAATTTCTCAATTAGCGGCCCAGAGCCCTAAAATAAGGACATTCACTTAGAACAAAACCGTTCTTAAAAAAAATGCGTGAAACGGAATTTTACCTTTGACTTTTGCCTGGAATTTGTTTTTTAAATATTTTACAGCAACTCAAAGTTCTGGGCTTCAAGCATATGTGCCTTTAATTAGGACACTGGGTCATTATTACATACGTCCTAAAAATAGCACGGGCCTTACGAGCTTAATCTAGGATGATGCCTGTCACAGCTCATATACACACGTATTACACTCATTCTTCAAATATCAAATATATTTATCAGTAAAACATAGAAGAAATCATAGATATTACACATAGCTGGGAATGAACTCGTCAATTCGTCAATCGTTAATTAACGTAGACTTTTCGAGTAACGAATTAACTTTTAAGTTCCTTTCAATTTCCCCAAGTCTGTAAATCGTTAATCGAGTACCTACTATTTACTTTTTAAAGATACCTCACGCACCGCGCCGCGAACTTATTATGTTCATGAAGGGGACTATGAACAGTATGCCACATAACTAAATTGGGAGCCCGTTGTTTCCCATATTTTCCCAGTCGTAATGTCATTGTTGATATAATTATTGATAGTCATAAGTTTTTATATAATTGTAAGCGTTAACTTTTCGGAATTTCTTAAATATCTAACGCGTACACAAGGTTAGGTTAAGGTAGGTTCAATTTATAAAAATCCTGAATAAGTAACAGCTTTTTAAAAAAATACGTTATAACTTGTGATAATTATGACTTATAACACATTATGACGAAAATTAATTTTGGCAGTCAATATAGAATAGAATAGAGCAGAAATCATTTAGTTCGAGAAAATTACAACTCAAATTACTGTTAGTAGTTCTTTAAATCTAACTGTTAGTAAGTACTTAATAATAATTGTACACTAATATATACCCGAGTAAATTACGGACTCAAATCATACACGTTTCTTTATCCTGTTAACTTTCTGAACAAAAACCAACAGTTTTTATAAGTACTAACGCAACGATATAAAGAATGCTATTTTTATCACGTCTTAACAGATATAATTAAATTTTATTAACGGTGCTAACCTATAAATACATAAATAAATAATAAATAAATATCGGGGGACAATTTCACACAAATTGAACTACTCCCAAACTAAGCTCTAAGCTTGTACTATGGGTACTAGACAACGATAAACATTCTTATATTTTAAATACATAGAAATCATCCAAGACCGCTGGCTTCAGAGGCAGGGTGACTGGCAACTAGGCCAACGTGTCGTGTGTATGATGTTGGAGCTGCATGTGGTGTGGTGTGTGTGGTGTGTGTGGTGTGTGTGGTGTGTGGTGTGCGTGGGGCGCGCGCTGACCTGCTTGGGCTCGGACTCCTCGGGGTTGAGGATGGCGGTCCCGACGGCGTAGTAGTGCGCGGGGTCGTCGCCGAGGCGGCACGACACCAGCGACAGCGCGAACTCGTTCGCGTGCAGCTGGTGCGCGTGCAGCACTGCAACAACCACGCATCTTAACGTGACTACGAATTACAGCAGCCTCGGGTTGAGGCACGCACGGCTCGTTTATTTTGCTAAAATTCGCACGCATTCACGCGCTGCGCGTGAGCAGCGGGCGAGCGGCGCGCCGCGAGCCGTCGAGAGTTGCGTATTTTGAACGTGTATCCGAGCGAGCCGCGGGCAGAAGGACAAGTTCTAGCTTGTCTGTGGGCGAGGCGCGTACAAATTTGATAATGTTGCTGAGCCTTCCACCACAGAGGCGATTTCTTCTTCTTTTTGTTAATAATTCGGTGAATTACGATAAACGCAGCCGCGGCTGTCATCGTGTCCGACGCCATTTTTAAATGTCGGCTTGCGGCCAAAATGCTGCCTCACCCGCGCATGTTTACGTGCAATAATTTGGCTCGCGAGCAGCACGCCGCGCAAGACGAGCATACCTCAGGCTGAGCCGCTCAGATTCGTACCCAGCTTAAGATATCTTTCGGGTTACTATTTACGGGCCCAGTGCTCAAGTCATATCTGGTTGACCTTGGTCGAATGTGAACAGTTACATAACATAACCATCCCCATGAGTTAAATGCAGATTGTATTGTTACGGATGTAATAGTCAAAGAGCGGAATTCTTCATAGCAAAAATCAAACTGTCAGAGGGATTGACCTAACTGTTTTATCGACTTATTGATAAATATTTGTCACTTAACGAAACAAAGTTAAAGTAATGTACAGGAACAACAAATATATTTTTGTTTTTTTTTTTATAAACTGTGGATTGTTAATCTTTTTCCATGGAATATTGCACGAAACTAAAAATATAATTAAATCTATATAGAATGTGTCTTAACTCGTAATTTTTGAGCAATGTGACGAATGAGTTTTACTCACTAAATGACTTTCAACACAATGTTTCTTTAGCTGATATAAATGAACGTCACATTTAGAGCAATATATATATATATATATATTTTTTTTTATGTTAAGGAGAAGGCACACGAGCACTCAGGCCACCTGATGGTAAGTGAAATCTGAGACCCATAGACATTTGAATTCTCATTTGAATTGTGGAAGAATCTTCTTTGAAACTAAGAGAAGAATCTTTCTGTATCCATTTTTTTATTGTTTTTCTTTTAGGATTAACCATTTTAGTAGCACGGCACGGAAATCACTCATGAAAACTCAAGTGACATAAATTACATATGTGACGCTGACATGATTTACTTTCATATGGAGATGCAAGTTGCTTATCAAAGAGGTCAAATGTTACAGAATAATCTTTTAAGTTGATTATGGATACCTAATGCGATATTATTCCGTAACATCGATAAGTCGATAAAACAGTTAGGTCAATCCCTTTGACAGTTTGATTTTTGCCATGAAGAATTCCGCTCTATGCAGATGACTCATTTTACAAACATATCATTTGACAACCCTAACCTAACCCCCTGCCAGAACCCTATAGGTTAGGTTAGTTTTATAAAAAATCCTGAAATTTTTGTAGTTACAGAAAAAAAAGCAAATTGGCAAATGAATAAGTTGCGAAACGATGAAGAATTCCGCTCTATGGTAATAGTGTTGGCGGCCGACCTTCGAAGGTGTGCTGGTCGACGACGAGCAGGTTGTGTATCTCGATGTCGGCGGCGGCGGGCGCGAGCTTGCCGGGCGGCGGCGGCGCGCCGGAGCTGGCGGCGGCGGCGGTGGAGGCCGACGCGCGCACCGTCACCGCCGCGCCGCCCGCCGCGCCCCACTCCAGCTTGTCCACTCGCATCGTTATCACGCCGAATGTCTGGAACCAACTAACTATATCACTTACCAACGCAACACACCAGTACACATTTAATTGAACGTATATAGGAAAATGACACTGAAAGCGGCGGTTACAAATATAAAAACGGTTAGAAATCTTGAACAATGGTCAGAATAGATAAAATCTACAAACTATACCCTGAGAATTAAAAAAAAAAAACAATATGTTTCTTGTTTGAAATTGATCAGGCGTCTGGCCTGCACAATCTCCAGATTTAATTTCTCGTATTTATTGACACAATTTATACATTTTATCTATTCTGAGCATTGTTCAAGACTTCTAACCTTCATTACATTTACAACGGCCATACTCAGTGTCAGTTATTGACTCGTTCTTTAATAACGATTTTCATGAGGAATAATTACAGGGCTAGCGGAATGGAGAGAATACTAATCCAATCTATCGGGGTTTCAACTTCAGAAAAGGTGGAGCATAGAATGTTTTTGATATATATGGTTAGGGGTTTTTGACCTTGGAGGGAGGAATCCAACTTTCAACCTTGAAATGAAAAACATACTGACCTAGTTTTTTTGATATCTCCAACATATTCAAAAATCGTAAAAAAGGAGCCTATGTCCTATTCCAGACTAAAATCTCTCTGCCAAATTTCATCTAGATCCGTTCAGCCGTTCTGACGTAAGTGAGAAACAAACATCCATCCATCCAAACTTTCGCATTTATAATAGTAGTAAGAGTACACATGCGAGCAAATTCTAGTTAAACAGCCGTAATATTTAAATTTACCTGTGAGCTTTCCTGATAAGAGATCCGCCTCGGCGTCTCTCCGAGCGGAACAGTCCTGATGTGCAGTTTCTGGATTTCGTCTATGGTGCCTATGGTCACCGTGCTGTCGGTGGCTAGTGCCAAACTGTCAATAATAAAAACATCGCAATGTCATATTTCGATTCATTTCTTTTACAAACGACAGTCTTAATATTGTTCCGATTGTAAATGAGACACCTTAATCCACCGGTGTCATTGTACGCCATGTCTTTTATGGCACCAAAACTTAATGATAATTTTTACACAATATGCAATCTTATTCCCTATATAAAAACTACATGTTTTATTTTAATTCGAAAGAATAGCCTTTTATAAGAATTATGTTAAATGTAAAGCCTGACAAGTTCCTTTTTAGCCCTCGCCATGTTGCGGATTTTCAGTGGAACAAATTTATTTAAATGGCAACGTTTTTTTTTGACAACGGACGTTGGAAGTCATTGAATGTCACCGATGTAAACAAATCGATTTTAAAATCAAAATGCCCAAGAAATTTCACCCCGATGCAAAAAACATTATTATAAATACATTCAAATGGTTGCGGCAGAAAAAGGACGAAGGATTCAGCAGCATTCCAATAAACAATGTTTTGAAATTAGTTGTTGACATGACGGGTATGATATTCATAGTGCGATTGTCATGAATTGGTTAGCTTGGTACTAAATTATGTATATTAATAATTAATTTTTTTTTTCTCATTCAAGGCGTCTGTAGTGCTACAATTAAGAATATATACAAAAAGAATGAGCCGTTACCGCCATTGCCATCGGTACCAAAAAAAAGAATACAAATAGACGACTTCGACAAATGTGCCATAAGGCACAAAATTCATGAATTCTATGCTGTGCGAAAGCAAGTACCAACTCTCAAAAGTCTGCTTACCGAATTGAAAAAAGATATTGATTTTACCGGTAGTAGGGAGTACTTGCGATTGCTATTGCATAGTATGGGGTTCAAATACAAAAAGTGCAGAAACCAACGGTACATATTGAAGGAGCGTTCGGATATTGTGGTTTGGCGGGAAAGTTATTTAGACGAAATAAAAGAAGCAAGGGACAAAAATATACCTCTTGTTTATTTAGATGAGACTTACATCCATACTTCTCTTAACCACGCAAAATGCTGGCAAAGCGAAAATGAACCCGGTGTGTCGAAATCCGTTTCAACCGGCAAACGATATATTATAGTTCATGCCGGCGGACCATCGGGATTTGTTCCCAATGCACTCCTAATATATAACGATAAGGAAAAGAAAGCCGATTATCATGACTCCATGCACAGGAACAATTTTAAGAAATGGGTTTTGCAGAGATTAATTCCCAATCTCAGTGAACCCACGTGTGTTATAATGGATAATGCCCGGTACCATTCTTTCCAAATTAACAAAGCTCCAACATATGGCGATAGAAAACACGTCATTGCCGAGTGGCTGCGTTTAAATAACATCTCATTTCTTCAAAATGCATCTAAAGATAAATTGGTCACAATTTTGAGACGTCATAAACCCGAGCCAGTATACGAAATAGATACGATTCTCTCAAATCATGGTCACAAGGTGATAAAGTTACCGCCCTATGACTGTGATTTAAATCCCATCGAGATGATTTGGGGCATCATGAAAGCAAAAGTGGCAACTAAAAATGTTTCCATCACGAATGATGCCTTCCTAAAGCTCGTTGAAGATAGTTTTCAGGTATTTACATTTATCAATGAATTTTATTGAACAGTTAAAAATATAGCTTACTTTTACACTTCGTTATTACTTAGGAAGTGACTATAGAAAATTGGAGTAAATGCTGCGAACACGTAAAAAAAATAGAAGACGGATATAGGACAAAAGGTCCTATAATCGAATCACACACCGAAAGATTTATAATCGAGGTTGGTGGTCCTAAAAGTGACTCTTCAACGGACGAAAGTGAAAATACATCGGAGCCAGAATCTGATGAATATATGGATGTCGAATATTTAGAATCGGATTTTGACGGATAGGTAATTATTCATATTTAATTATCAACTAGACATGCTCTTCCGATTACATGAAAACATAGTTTCATAATCTACAAGTACTTAATTGTATATCTCACTCGTTCTTACACGATGCCAATACTCACTGTCCCGACTATTCATGACGTACACGTATAATTGCCATATGTAAGCCGTTTGTAGCGACACTACATCAGGGCTAAATAGGAACTTGTCAGGCTTTAAATATGACAACAGTTATCGTCAAGCTAGTGTCAGCTTGCTGAACCGCCGCAATTTGGGCCGCTTTAAGGTTCAAAAGAAAGTAATTTCTTAATTAGAATACAGTGTGTCCCTCGATAAGGTGCACAAACGAATAGGAATAAAACTGGATGCAATATCACGGACGAAAAAAAAATGGTGTCATAGTTGACTTTTTTAAGATTAAAAAAAAATACCTTGATTGCTGTCAACCATATTGGAACATAGACCTCATATGAGGTCTATTGAGATGAAATAAACGGTTTTTCAATCCTAGAGCATTTCCTGTGTCAATTAAATAAAAGTTAACAAAAGACAAACAAAAAAAACGGCTTTTAATAAAAAAAAAAAAAGAAATTCCTAACAATTCGTAAAATTACTTAAAAAATGCCCTTACCTCAAGTTAATGTTAGCTATCATTACTTTATTAACTTATTATCTTTAATTAAAAATAAGAATCTAATGCAAACACGACATTTATGACGTGCGGTCAAAGATATTGTCCTTTAGTATGTGTTGTCTTTTTTGTTGTTTTTTTTTATCGTTTTCGTATTTTTTATTTGATTGAAACAGGAAATGCTTTAGGATCAAAAATCATTTATTTCATCTCAATGGACCTCATATGAGGCGAGATATTTCACTTTGTTCCGATAGGGTTGACAGCATTAAATTAAATATATTTATTATTAAAAAAATATGTACGCCAATCTTTTATTAACTTTTTTTTTCGGTGAAATTGCATCTCATTTCATCCTTATTGGTTTGTGCACCTTATGCAGGCACACTGAATAACTAATTAATATTAACATGTTCTTCAAATCTAACTTCAGGGTTCAATATAAGGAGCTTACTCCCAAAATGGTTTTAAATCTTTCATACATTCTTAAAAACAGGTGTATACCAGCAGTTTAACACAATATACGTGATCACAACTAACGTTTTAAACAAACCCACCTGTCAGGATAAGCAGCAGCGTTCAACGAGCACATGTGAGTCACTTCCTTCAGGTTCACGTTGGAAAATACGAGCTTGTGATTGGACGAGAAGATTACTGTTGGCCGGTCTGAGCACGCGAAAATATTTGTTGTAGATAATGAACTGTAAAAGAGATAAACTAAGATACATAACAGGTTTCACATGAGTTAAATATTGCAACCCTAACCCGAGTCTGAAGCATCAGTAGAGATACTAACTTGCCATTTGTATGAATGTAGTATTGCTAATCTATATACTGCGATAAATTCGTATATATTGACGACACGTTGGCCTAGCTGGGAGTGACCCTGCCTTCGGAACCAGCGGTCCTGGGAACAAATCCCGGTAACGGCAGATATGTCTGATGAGGGCGAATATTTGTTTCGGAGTCTTGGACGTTTTCTATGTATTTCTCTATTTAAGTATGTTTATCGTTGTCTAGTACCCATAGTACAAGCCTAGAGCTTAGTTTGGGACTAGGTCAATTTGTGTGAAATTGTCGCTTGATGTTTATTTATTGTATTTCTTTCATTGTCCGTCCATCGGCTCTAACTTTATAAAGGTATCCTTTTGAACTCTACATAGCCGGTTGTTTCTTTACAAAATATAAGTTATTACGGCAAATTTCCCAACAAGTAATCATATAAAAATAAATAAGGTTATTTTGGTATTAAATACAAGTAACCAATTTATTGTCAGTATAGTACAATCCCTAAAAAACAAAAAACAATAATAACCGGCCTAGTAAGAACCGGGCGGAACAAACCCCCCCCGCGCGAATCCGACTCGCACTTGGCCGGTTGTCTATTTATTAGTCTACAAAATTCATTACAGTACGATTACTGTAATTTTACTGCTGACACGAGAGTTTGCATGTATTTAATTATCAACTTTAATTTCACACAAATAAAGCAATTTTCAGAATACTGTTACCCACGTCTACCGATTTAGTAGTAACTATTTTATTTGTATGAGATTAAAGCTGAAGCCAATCCATCTGTCAGTGGTAAACTCAAAATAGTTCTACTGTAAATGCTGTATAACTGACTTATTGCTACTGATGTCTGAAACTTCACCTTAATTGCATATTTCCATGAACCATAAACAAAATGTCTTACCGGAAGCTCCTGAGTACAGTGGGTTGCGTGCCAAGCGTGACCTTCTTCCGGTTGCTAAGCACGCCAGTTTCCGGGTCCACGGTGAAATAGAACATGGACCCGTCTCCGAGCGCGCAGAGCAGGTAGCACACACCCTCGAGGGTGCAGATGAGGAGCGAGCGAGGTATTATTTCTGGAAGGAAAAGAATATATGAAGGAGTGTTTGTTGAGGTTAAGATGATTTTTAACATAACATACATACATGACGTCACGCCTCCATTCTCAGATTACAAAAACTTGTTGATAATTCTGTAGTCACATTTTGCACTATGATGCTAAGATGATTTTTAACTTGTGTGAAAAAGGTGACATTTGTTCGAAGGTACAGTCACCACACGGGATTGTTGAGCCACTTGCCGCTGTTCGTAATTTGGCCGTGTAATGCAAATCGGTTTTAGTCGGTTATACTCGCACAAAAAGTCAACCAATTGCACGTCTAGCAACGGTAACCTAGCAACAGTTGTTTTAGCGTAGCAATAAATTATAATTGGTCATACGACGTCGGGAAAACTCGGAGTCCACGACTTTACCCGATCGTTGTTTACGAGTTTAATAATTAAATAAATGACCAATGTTTTGTCAGATTATTTTTGACAGTTGTTTTGATAGAAATACCGAATGACAAAGATAGAAATACATATTTTTCTCTTTCTGTTACACGAATATAGACATGTCCTCATTCGTTATCAGTCGTTCACGACGATGTCACACGAGTATATGCCCGATTTGCTTTACACGGCTAAATTATGAACAGTAGCAAGTGGCTTAACAATCCCGTGTGGTGAATGTACTTGTAAAATCCGATTTATTAATTAGTTCAAAATAACAGCTTTGACGAGAAGTTTTTTTTAAATACTAAAATGTTTTGCGGTTAGATAATTTTTGCTAATTATCTTTCAAATCTTTTTCTGATTAGACTCTTTTACTTGATTCATGTTTCATCACATATTTTGGTTAGATAATTTTACCTCCTGCAGTTTTTGAGATCAATTTGCGTAAGCTACTCTAAATCGTAAAATAACACCTTTATGGGCAATTTATTGAACAAAGTAAATTGCTAAAACACCACCATGATCACGTACAAAGTTGTTTTTTTAAATCCGTTAACAAAATAAATTGAGCCGTTTTTTGGCTCTTCTGTTAAGTTATCATTTGGTCGCTTATCCCATTTCACCTTTCAAGCGTCGATATACAAAGCCCTTCTTATAAATTTAAAATAAGCCAGATCTGTCAACAATATTTCATTTTAATTCACATATATTTGTATACGCAAGCGCAGGCCGGGGTCGCGCGCTGGCGGCCGCCGTGCGCGCCGCCGACCCCACCTTTCTGCACTTCCTTCACCGCTGTCTCGAGTGAGTACCTCCCACTTCTCTACAGCTAGACTTCTTATATGTGCCATATATAAGCCACTATGGACTATGTCAATGTGACGTTGTATACCAGATTAAATAAATAAATAAATCACTGTTGCGCTCTTTGCGGAGTATGTGTGGTGTGAAACTGTTTGATAGAGTAAGGAATGAAATCATCAGAGAGAAGTGTGGCCTGAAAGAAGATGTAGTGACTAAGATTGAAAAGGGCATGCTTCGATGGTTCGGTCCTTTGAAAAGGATGGATGAAAAACGATTGACGAAAGAAATATATAGTGCGATAGTGGGTGGAAGGGGCCGCCCTAGGCGTACTTTTTTGAATCAAATCGGGGAAATACTGGAAAAGAGCCGAATCTTAAGTACCCGAAACCGACGTGCATGCATGACTCGATGTATGAATATAGGTATAGTATATAGTATGTCTATTTTGAGCCCTGGCAGGGGTGGCTCACTCTCTAATTTCGTCGCGCCGCTACAAGAACATGCCGGCCGACCCTAAGCATAGGGTCTATGAGTATGGTTGCCACGCACTGCTACGGGACGCACGCGTTTGCCCTTTGAATCGTCATTTAATAGGTCGAGCTGCCGGCAACCCTAGCTCTAGGCTCCGCTTCCGAAAGAGCGCGTTTCATGCGATAGAAAGAGATGGCCAGATTTAGGGACGTTTACCGTACCGAGAACCTTCTGTAGTTATTCTGTGGCTCTGGTCGAAATTTAACCAATTTCAGCTCTATCCTATTCACCTAACCTTTAAGAACCCTCATCTCAACGCCTAAACTTAGTCGTTCCCAATATTCGGTTTGGCTTACCTCCGGAGAGCTTCTCGGTGTGACAGGGCCTTAGGTCGGGCAGGCGGAGCACGCGCACCGAGATGTCGGTCCAGAGCCCCACGCCGAGCAGCGCGGCGTCCCCGCCCGGGCCCAAGTCGAGGCAGGCCACCTCTTCTTCCATGCATACAGACCTAAAACAAACAATGTTGAAGTTGGAGGTGCGGTCTGATTTTTTTTTATGGCATTGAGAAGGCAAACGAGCACACAGGCCACCTAATGGTAAGTGGAAACTGTGACCCATAGAATCCTAAGACTGCAAATGAAAACAACAATGCGAACACTGCTCTTTGGCGGTAGGTTAATGGATAAGATGGTGGTGGCGATCTGGACGGACCCTGCACAAGGTCCTACCACCAGTAAATTACTGCACAGGCCGGGAAATAGGCCGTTGCGGGACGAATATAAGTTGCGCTATACAGTGTGTACTTTGATAAGATGCACAAACGAATAGGGATGAAACTGATGCAGTTTAACTGAAAAAAAAAGTGTCGGTTTATTGTTTGGCGTATTTTTTACATTTTTTATTTAATTGACACAGGAATGCCCTAGTATTAAAAAACCGTTTTTTCCATTTCAATAGACCTCATATGAGGTGGGATATTTGATTTGTTCCAATAGGGTTCATAGCAATCAATTAGTTAGTAGAATTGACTTATCGTATCGATAACGGTTTCAACATCTATGGATACTAGAAAAGAGACCCTCTCTTCACGCAGCGCGTGTCGCTGCACGCCACCACGGACACGGTAAGGACGGTATAGTATAATATAGTCACGTGAGCATGGTGAGCTCGGCGTCCCCCAGCGCCACGAGGTAGATGCGCGGGCCGGCGGCGCACACGCAGCGCGTGTCGCTGCACGCCACCACGGACACGGTAAGGACGGTATAGTATAATATAGTCACGTGAGCATGGTGAGCTCGGCGTCCCCCAGCGCCACGAGGTAGATGCGCGGGCCGGCGGCGCACACGCAGCGCGTGTCGCTGCACGCCACCACGGACACGGTAAGGACGGTATAGTATAATATAGTCACGTGAGCATGGTGAGCTCGGCGTCCCCCAGCGCCACGAGGTAGATGCGCGGGCCGGCGGCGCACACGCAGCGCGTGTCGCTGCACGCCACCACGGACACGGTAAGGACGGTATAGTATAATATAGTCACGTGAGCATGGTGAGCTCGGCGTCCCCCAGCGCCACGAGGTAGATGCGCGGGCCGGCGGCGCACACGCAGCGCGTGTCGCTGCACGCCACCACGGACACGGTAAGGACGGTATAGTATAATATAGTCACGTGAGCATGGTGAGCTCGGCGTCCCCCAGCGCCACGAGGTAGATGCGCGGGCCGGCGGCGCACACGCAGCGCGTGTCGCTGCACGCCACCACGGACACGGTAAGGACGGTATAGTATAATATAGTCACGTGAGCATGGTGAGCTCGGCGTCCCCCAGCGCCACGAGGTAGATGCGCGGGCCGGCGGCGCACACGCAGCGCGTGTCGCTGCACGCCACCACGGACACGGTAAGGACGGTATAGTATAATATAGTCACGTGAGCATGGTGAGCTCGGCGTCCCCCAGCGCCACGAGGTAGATGCGCGGGCCGGCGGCGCACACGCAGCGCGTGTCGCTGCACGCCACCACGGACACGGTAAGGACGGTATAGTATAATATAGTCACGTGAGCATGGTGAGCTCGGCGTCCCCCAGCGCCACGAGGTAGATGCGCGGGCCGGCGGCGCACACGCAGCGCGTGTCGCTGCACGCCACCACGGACACGGTAAGGACGGTATAGTATAATATAGTCACGTGAGCATGGTGAGCTCGGCGTCCCCCAGCGCCACGAGGTAGATGCGCGGGCCGGCGGCGCACACGCAGCGCGTGTCGCTGCACGCCACCACGGACACGGTAAGGACGGTATAGTATAATATAGTCACGTGAGCATGGTGAGCTCGGCGTCCCCCAGCGCCACGAGGTAGATGCGCGGGCCGGCGGCGCACACGCAGCGCGTGTCGCTGCACGCCACCACGGACACGGTAAGGACGGTATAGTATAATATAGTCACGTGAGCATGGTGAGCTCGGCGTCCCCCAGCGCCACGAGGTAGATGCGCGGGCCGGCGGCGCACACGCAGCGCGTGTCGCTGCACGCCACCACGGACACGGTAAGGACGGTATAGTATAATATAGTCACGTGAGCATGGTGAGCTCGGCGTCCCCCAGCGCCACGAGGTAGATGCGCGGGCCGGCGGCGCACACGCAGCGCGTGTCGCTGCACGCCACCACGGACACGGTAAGGACGGTATAGTATAATATAGTCACGTGAGCATGGTGAGCTCGGCGTCCCCCAGCGCCACGAGGTAGATGCGCGGGCCGGCGGCGCACACGCAGCGCGTGTCGCTGCACGCCACCACGGACACGGTAAGGACGGTATAGTATAATATAGTCACGTGAGCATGGTGAGCTCGGCGTCCCCCAGCGCCACGAGGTAGATGCGCGGGCCGGCGGCGCACACGCAGCGCGTGTCGCTGCACGCCACCACGGACACGGTAAGGACGGTATAGTATAATATAGTCACGTGAGCATGGTGAGCTCGGCGTCCCCCAGCGCCACGAGGTAGATGCGCGGGCCGGCGGCGCACACGCAGCGCGTGTCGCTGCACGCCACCACGGACACGGTAAGGACGGTATAGTATAATATAGTCACGTGAGCATGGTGAGCTCGGCGTCCCCCAGCGCCACGAGGTAGATGCGCGGGCCGGCGGCGCACACGCAGCGCGTGTCGCTGCACGCCACCACGGACACGGTAAGGACGGTATAGTATAATATAGTCACGTGAGCATGGTGAGCTCGGCGTCCCCCAGCGCCACGAGGTAGATGCGCGGGCCGGCGGCGCACACGCAGCGCGTGTCGCTGCACGCCACCACGGACACGGTAAGGACGGTATAGTATAATATAGTCACGTGAGCATGGTGAGCTCGGCGTCCCCCAGCGCCACGAGGTAGATGCGCGGGCCGGCGGCGCACACGCAGCGCGTGTCGCTGCACGCCACCACGGACACGGTAAGGACGGTATAGTATAATATAGTCACGTGAGCATGGTGAGCTCGGCGTCCCCCAGCGCCACGAGGTAGATGCGCGGGCCGGCGGCGCACACGCAGCGCGTGTCGCTGCACGCCACCACGGACACGGTAAGGACGGTATAGTATAATATAGTCACGTGAGCATGGTGAGCTCGGCGTCCCCCAGCGCCACGAGGTAGATGCGCGGGCCGGCGGCGCACACGCAGCGCGTGTCGCTGCACGCCACCACGGACACGGTAAGGACGGTATAGTATAATATAGTCACGTGAGCATGGTGAGCTCGGCGTCCCCCAGCGCCACGAGGTAGATGCGCGGGCCGGCGGCGCACACGCAGCGCGTGTCGCTGCACGCCACCACGGACACGGTAAGGACGGTATAGTATAATATAGTCACGTGAGCATGGTGAGCTCGGCGTCCCCCAGCGCCACGAGGTAGATGCGCGGGCCGGCGGCGCACACGCAGCGCGTGTCGCTGCACGCCACCACGGACACGGTAAGGACGGTATAGTATAATATAGTCACGTGAGCATGGTGAGCTCGGCGTCCCCCAGCGCCACGAGGTAGATGCGCGGGCCGGCGGCGCACACGCAGCGCGTGTCGCTGCACGCCACCACGGACACGGTAAGGACGGTATAGTATAATATAGTCACGTGAGCATGGTGAGCTCGGCGTCCCCCAGCGCCACGAGGTAGATGCGCGGGCCGGCGGCGCACACGCAGCGCGTGTCGCTGCACGCCACCACGGACACGGTAAGGACGGTATAGTATAATATAGTCACGTGAGCATGGTGAGCTCGGCGTCCCCCAGCGCCACGAGGTAGATGCGCGGGCCGGCGGCGCACACGCAGCGCGTGTCGCTGCACGCCACCACGGACACGGTAAGGACGGTATAGTATAATATAGTCACGTGAGCATGGTGAGCTCGGCGTCCCCCAGCGCCACGAGGTAGATGCGCGGGCCGGCGGCGCACACGCAGCGCGTGTCGCTGCACGCCACCACGGACACGGTAAGGACGGTATAGTATAATATAGTCACGTGAGCATGGTGAGCTCGGCGTCCCCCAGCGCCACGAGGTAGATGCGCGGGCCGGCGGCGCACACGCAGCGCGTGTCGCTGCACGCCACCACGGACACGGTAAGGACGGTATAGTATAATATAGTCACGTGAGCATGGTGAGCTCGGCGTCCCCCAGCGCCACGAGGTAGATGCGCGGGCCGGCGGCGCACACGCAGCGCGTGTCGCTGCACGCCACCACGGACACGGTAAGGACGGTATAGTATAATATAGTCACGTGAGCATGGTGAGCTCGGCGTCCCCCAGCGCCACGAGGTAGATGCGCGGGCCGGCGGCGCACACGCAGCGCGTGTCGCTGCACGCCACCACGGACACGCCGCGCGCGCCGCCCACCACCCACTGCGCGGCCAGCTTCCAGCCCGACGGGCCCTGCGCTATGAGGATGATGCCCTCGTCTGTCACCTGGGAACCAACGTTTACAACATCTAAAGCTAGGTACGAATCTGAGCGGCTCAGCCTGAGGCATGCTCCAAATGGTTAACACTTAGAACTCTACAATATTTTTGCAGCTAACTGCTCGTGTTAGAATTTGGCGGTACTATAATTTGATGTCATGCTAGCTGAAAGGCGTAGGGTAGAGAGGTGTCCTTTAGTCGGTTGATCTGGTCATGCTTACGCCTAACGGGAATCCATTGGATGCCTGCAGCTTAGGACCGTTTGTAGTGGTCAGTCTTAACCTGGGTACGAATCTGTGCGGCTCAGCAAGAGGCATGCTTGCCCCGCGCGGCGAGCTGCTCGCGAGCCAAATTGTTGCACATAAACATGCGCGGATGAGACATCGTGCTCGCTGCGAGCCGACTTTGTGCGTGGTTCAAAATGGCGTCGGAAAACGATGACGCAGCTGTGTTTATCATAATTCCCCGAATTATTAACGAAATGAAGAAGAAATCGCCTCGGTGGTCCACCAGCAAGATAAAGTTGCTGAGCTATTTCAATAGCTCAGCAACTTTATCTTTGTACGCGCCTCGCCCACGGACAAGGAATACCAACAACTACAAAAAGAGTTGTTGGCAATTCTGTAACCACATTTTGCACAAACAGGCTAAGATGTGTACCTGTGTATTAGTGACAGGTTGCAAGTCCATCGCCTAACAGTACTAGAATCCCTCATTCCCTTAGTCGCCTCTTACGACATCCCCGGGAAGACACGGAGTGGCACTATTCTAACCCGGCAACCACACGGGCAAATATGAATTTAAACGTCAAAATTCGTTTTTTTTTGTATATAAAACTAAAATTCAAAAATTCGAGCTAAATTTGAGTGCGCGCTCATGGGATTGGAATAGAAAATAAATAAGCGTGCATATGCATATGTTTTAACTTAGCAGAATCGGGTGCCCGACCATTCGGGATTCTTCTTCTTTAAGTGCCTCTCCAACTAGAGAAGGTCGGCTAACAACCTTCTGGATTACGAATTAGGAATAGGAAATGTTGGAAATTATAAAAAGCGGTTTAAAATATGATAAGCGAGACAGTATTTTTTAGGATTTAAAAGGGATTAAACAATAATGATCTTGACACTTCTTAAAACTCAAATTCGGAATAGTTTTTATTCGCAGTTATAATTATATTTATTGTATTGACCAGGAGAGATGTGGTAATTTTGCGACTGAGACGTTATGAGTTGTTAACTACACGAGGTAAAGGCAATTTACGATTCTGACATTATGAAACATTGACTTGCAGCGATGTGGTCATTTTGCGACTGTGACGTTATGAGTTGTTAACTAGACGAGGTAAAGGCAATTTACGATTCTGACATTATAAAACATTGACTTGCAGCGATGTGGTCATTTTGCGACTGTGACGTTATGAGTTGTTAACTAGACGAGGTAAAGGCAATTTACGATTCTGACATTATGAAACATTGACTTGCAGCGATGTGGTCATTTTGCGACTGTGACGTTATGAGTTGTTAACTAGACGAGGTAAAGGCAATTTACGATTCTGACATTATGAAACATTGACTTGCAGCGATGTGGTCATTTTGCGACTGTGACGTTATGAGTTGTTAACTAGACGAGGTAAAGGCAATTTACGATTCTGAAATTATGAAACATTGACTTGCAGCGATGTGGTCATTTTGCGACTGTGACGTTATGAGTTGTTAACTAGACGAGGTAAAGGCAATTTACGATTCTGACATTATGAAACATTGACTTGCAGCGATGTGGTCATTTTGCGACTGTGACGTTATGAGTTGTTAACTAGACGAGGTAAAGGCAATTTACGATTCTGAAATTATGAAACATTGACTTGCAGCGATGTGGTCATTTTGCGACTGTGACGTTATGAGTTGTTAACTAGACGAGGTAAAGGCAATTTACGATTCTGAAATTATGAAACATTGACTTGCAGCGATGTGGTCATTTTGCGACTGTGACGTTATGAGTTGTTAACTAGACGAGGTAAAGGCAATTTACGATTCTGACATTATGAAACATTGACTTGCAGCGATGTGGTCATTTTGCGACTGTGACGTTATGAGTTGTTAACTAGACGAGGTAAAGGCAATTTACGATTCTGACATTATGAAACATTGACTTGCAGCGATGTGGTCATTTTGCGACTCGGACTTTATGAGATGTTAGACCACATCGATCGACGATGTATGGAACGTATATGATTAAAAATTCCACATGGATATAGTACCAATTATGTATGATTTTTTGGCGTACTCAACATTTCTCGGGCAGGTGCACTTATTTTTTAATGTACTTAGAAAAATCGTTCCCTAATTCTATGAAGACTTGGTTTTCGTCCCACAGTGCAGCGCAACGAGTGTTTATTAGCGCAACAACTTCTGTTTTGATATACATGAAACTTCCAACTTCTCTCCAACATACTTCGGTCCCTAGGCTTAACACCCGCCTGGCGAGAGATAGCCTCTCTTTATACTGGCATCTCACTTAAGGTCAGTTTATTAATACGACCCTAACCTTTAATTTGTGGGTGAATCAACTTTTAAAGTCCTCCTTTTCTACACGCTAATAGAAAGTTATCAGCTAGAAAGTAAGTTTAATTGTCTTATTTAATCAATATATTGACCACATCAAAAAAAAATATTGCATTCCACCAAATTAAGGTGACATAGTGAGACATGTCGAAAATTGGGGAGTACCTTAAAAGTTGATTCACCCTTGTACCTTTAATAGACTTGTATATGACATATCGACGACTTTATCGTCAATGAGTACGGCCGTAAGACACTAACCTGTATGAGCTGATTATGGCAGACGTTTCCTGTGAAGAACGTCTGTCTGTCCGACACGAAGCCTTTGATCTCGGTCTCTTCTACTTCCTCGCCGTTCAATGTTAAAACTCTGCGAAATCACATGAGTTTTTAGTTCGATCGCCCCAAAAACTGAGATCCTCAGTCAAGGATAGTGCAACACTTGATATACCACCGCCTAAACTATCGGGTAGGGTGGTAGCTACCTTAGAGTATCCCTTTTCAATTGATAACGATCATACATAGAGTAAAAACGGGTACATAATTTTTAAACCCCTGTTTATCGAAAGTCTGAAAATGTTAGTCTTAATAATTAGTTTCTTTTAGTAACGATTGTAACCCTGATATACTTATATTATAAACGCGAAAGTTTGTATGAATGGATGGATGTTTGTTACTCTTTCACGCAAAAACGACTAGACGGATTTAGGTGAAATTTGGAATGAAAACAGCTTATACCTTGGATTAACACATAGGCTACCTTTCATATCGCTATTCCCTCGGAGACTGATTTATACGCGTACGAAGTCGCGGGCGGAAGCTAGTATTTAATATATAGACTTTTGCAACTTATTTCAATGGGATAAGGTGCAAAATGTACACATATCTGAGAACTCGACTGTACTACTATTTAATTTCATATTTTTTCTTGCACATGTTTTTTATATTTATGAATTTGAACGTCATAATCATTAATTTAGCGAGCAATTTGCTGACGACGGTCATGTTGCAGCAAGCGACCAAGCAAGATTCTACGGGCAGAAGCGACTCCGATAGGTTAGGTTAGAAGGCTAAGGCGCTTTAGCCTTCAATGTTACAATTGTAACAATATTATACAGGGTTGACATTATTTTTGGCTTAGATAAATAGTTTATTTTTTTAAGTATTTTTGTAACACGTATTTCTAAATTTGTATATATCACCACTTTTCGTCTCCTCTAGTTTCTTACCTGGTCTGCCCCACAAAAGACAGCACCAGGGTATCATGGTAGGTGGACCCCAGCGCCAAGGTCAGCGCCCACATGCCCTTGATGCCAGGCAGGTCTATGGACGCCTGCTCTTGGATGCCGATGCCATTTCTGATGATTCGAAGAGAACCCATCTTGAAGGCGCCTGGAGGGAGACACGTAACGTTAAACTTTTGACTTTAATTAATGTGACCCTCATGATTACTAAATAGCTATGAAAAGAAAACTGCATACAACAAATTATTACTAACGGGTGATGTTTGTATCTGCTTCAGTTATTGAATTTGAGATACCTTCTCTTAGCGTATGAGGGCAGTATATAAATGTATGACTTTTATTTAGTTCTTAATTTTAGTCCTTAACTATGAGCACTTATTTTAAAAATACGCTAGTTTCTGTTCAAATTCCACTGTCAAGACCCACCTGTCCGCCCCTTATGATTTCTCTCATTTGAGGCTTTCATTCATTCCACTAGTTACTCACCGGAGCAGGTGATGAGCTGGTTCTGCCCTTGCCGCTCCAGGTCCACGACGCACATGTCGACGATGGGCGCGAGGCTGGTGAACGTCTCCATGTGCGTGACGTACTGCTGTGCGTCGTCCCGAGTGGCCGCGAGTCTCACTAGCGCAGAGTCCCCGAGACGAGAGCCGATGAATACTACCCCGTTGTCTAAGTAGGTCATGCATTCGGGGATCGGGATCTCGCCTGTGGAAACACCTTTAAATTAGGCCAGGAACTCACTGGTGGGAATTCAGGAGCACTCCAGATTGTATTAAGTACCTTACATAACCTCGTAAACCCACCATACTACAAACAGGTAAATTTTTGTAAGTGGGGATTTGTATCTACCAGCAGGAAAATAAAGTTCAGTTACCTTTGCTCTCTATCGCCATTTACAGAAACAAATAAAAATGAACTTAATAGTCATTCAAATATAGTTTAAACTAAAGATATAAAAGGTTCCCGCGAATGTCTGACAGAAAACGTACATCCTAAATCACTAACCCTAGAAGCTTTACATTTGGAGGGTTACTTCTATGATTTGACTTGACAAAAACAGATATAGAAGTGACAGTATTTTTTTCTTTTTCATTAAGTACAAAGGCAACAAGCTTGTCGGCCATTAAAGTTTACAAATGTCAACTCCATAACTAAAAAATATATTTCTAAAATTTTCTAAAATATTAGAGAAAATAAAAATAAAAGAGCTGCAGTTCCTTGACCTTTAGGATGACGACTATCGAAAAAAATTAATTTACATCTCTTCCAAAAACTTACTTAGCCTATTCTCTCAGGTGGTTAAATTGAAGGTGTAGTTTTGTAGAAGGCAGTTATTTAAAAATTTAAACTACTCTTAAACAAGTCTGACGTAACCCAAGCTTTGAAAACCCGACTACCCCTCGCAACATCAGGACTGAGGAGGTTTATATATAACTAGCTTTCGTCTGCGGTGAGTCAGAATAAAATTGCCAGATAAAGTATATTCACTGCCCTTCTGATACAATTACGTCTTTTTGTAGTCGCTCGTTTAAAAATAAAACGTGTATTAAGATGATAGTTTCTGTTTATATGCATTGGTGCCATTTACTCATTTTTTTTATTAATGTTAAGTTTTTACGTAATAAATGTATCAATACCACTATTTGCATTTGTTTAAAGTTGTTGTTGTGTTTGTCACATTTAATGGATGTAAATAAAAGAGAGAAATGGAGAAGAAAGTAGGAAAGACTGGGCAAGAGCATATCGGAACATGCTCAGTGTAGGATTCCGATGTCGTTACCATGAACACAAAAAACTATCTCGAAAAATGAGAATTGAATTGAGAAAGAGTTATTTGTTGTTCTTGACTTGTGGCAGCCTGCGTAGTTCAGGTGTTCAACAACCTCTAAACAACTGCCATTCTATAATGCTCTATTACGACACTATAACTAAAGTATGTGAAGTTTTATTTTATATGTCCTTATAAACAACGTTTACAGCATTTTTGTCATTAGACAATACACACGTTTTGTTTAGCGGTTACTCTTGAAAGAGCGACATATATATAATTGTACACAATATAGAACTTTCTAGATTATTCCAGAAAGTTATAGAACTTTCTAGATCATTCCAGCCATTTCCAGAACTTTCTAGAACATTCCAGATCGAATACATTTTAGAATTTTCTAGAACATTCTCTTTAATCAGAATCTAGGGATATATTTGAGAACTTTCCATTTAATTCTAGAAATTTTCTAGAACTATCCAGATCATTATAGATCAATGATAGTCTCACATTTTTGAAGTTAACTTTTTTCAACCCCCGTATTTTTCACACCCTTATAGTTATTGACTTGCAACCACCATAGTGCACAATGGGAGCCTTGTACCTATTGCCACATACAAACACTATGCGTCTGCGATATGTAGTTTTGGCTACAAAGTGAAATATAGGGACACACACCTCAATTTTTATATATATAAAGATATAGCCTATGACACTACTTGGGCGAATACCAATCCAACGATACACGGCACTTTAAAATCCGTCAAAGCATTGAACCTACAGAATGTTACAAATAAACATGGCTACATTTATACCTTTCGGGTAGTCGGGTAGAAAAAAGTGCACCACCATTGGCGTTTTCGGAAAATCTTACTCTTACCCAAAAGTTCAACTTTAAGATCCTTCACAGCCTGGGTGCCGTCGATCTTCTCCTGTAGCTCCAGCAGCAACATGAACAGGCGGCCGGCGATGTCGCCCAGCAAGTACCGCAGGCCGCGCGTGTCCACGCGGCAGTAACAGCTTATCGGAGTTAACTGGAATGTTATTACATAATGTAAAATAACTAAAAGAAAACTGGCGACTAAAGCACGGACGCCGGCAACGAAGAATTTCGTACGTTGACCTTTACTGTAAGGCGGCGTAATACAGCAGGTCAGAGGTTTTCAAAGGTGCAATGTACGAAATTTTTCGTTCTCGGCACGCGCGCTTTAGTATGGAGCATCTTGATAATTAAGACTTGAGACGTTTAGGGAGTGGTGGCGCACCCCCTCCCCGCACACAGCCCGCGCTAACGCCTACTCGGCTCGACCACTGTCGAGAACGAAAGCATGGGATTGCAAATTTACAAAAAACTTATTCTTAATTGCAAAGTAAATGCCAATTAAGTACTATAAATCCTTGCTTGAAATAATTGAATAAGACGCCAGACATTTTCATAACCACTTTACAAAATCGTCTAGTTTTAAACCATACTCAAATCATTCCTTGACCTTGACCTAAGAGAATATGTTGATCTGATAGGTAATAGCTTAATTTTGTAGTAAATTAAGTTAGTACCTTTATTTGTGGTGGCGCTACGGCCACATAATTCTGCCCATCATGGTACACTATGGACTCCTGCCCGATAACAATAGCACCACCTAAAACCAAACTCATAATAAAAAAACACCTTAGTTATACAAGTAATTTTATATCCGCATAGTCAAAACCACTTTTACTAATATGCGCCAGTGAACATCATTAAAAAAAACAGTAGTGAAACTGGTAAACCAGTCTCAAACAAAACACAAGAACAATAATACGAGTAAACAAGTGCAGTTTACGATAACTTAATAAACACACATTAAGTACCAATTTCACCATATTAAGTTAACCACTTAACAGGCGATTAGAGCGTTAACAGTTGTCAAAATGTATGAACTAACAGTCGATTAACATTGATTAAATTTAACATCGTATGGTGAAATTGGAACTAAATCACGTATGTTTCCAGAGGGGTAGATAAGGCAAAGACCACTTCTTTCCACCGCCTACGATCCTGACAAATCTCCTTCGCTTCTTCCACATTCATCGAGTCATGTAGTCAGTTCCAGCTACTTAAGATTAGGCACTTCTCCAGTATTTCTCCAATTTGATTTAAAAAAGTACGCCTAGGTACGCCGTCCCTTTCGACCCTATCTTAATATACTGATGATTAAAAGGGCAAATAACTACAATGATACCAACTGGTAAAATCATGTCTGTTTAAAATATCTACTTGAATCAAACATTTAAAATAAGTGTTTTAACTATAATTCATGTGTAAAAAATACCAAAAGTATGAAATCGGTGACAGCCCTAGTGGCATCTCTGGGGTGACAGCCCTGACGTCATCCGTAGGGCGAGAGCGGAGCGAGTGGACTATGCGGGAGTGTAGGTATTTATAAGACGGCGTTTCAGGCATTTACAAAGGAGTTTCTCGTCTACGTATAATGTTCCCTATTCTTATGAAGGTATAGATTATGTGTGTGTCATGTGTTGGTGTTAAATACCTCAATCCAACTTACCTAGCGGGCTAGGCACAGGAATAAGTATAGATGCCTCAGTTTCAACGTTATCTTGCCTCCACATGACTTTAGCAAATTCCTTTTCTTTTACATTTATTTCATGTGTCTAAAACAAATAGAAAATACTTTTTGATTTCTGACATGGAACACTGACATCCTAAGAGAATGCAATATAAGGCAGCGTAGAGACTTTTTCACTGCCAAAGCATCATGGGTACGCTTGCAGGGATTATTTGTGGTGGTAAATAACTTTTCAGAACCCGTGAGACATTTAAATGAATCATTAAAATTCGTTTTTTAAATCTTTTGTCAATCAACACTAAAGTTCGAAATTAGTATTTAAGGGTATGACATCTATAGATATCCTGGACTTTGACAGAAGCTATGACTAAAAGGATCCAAGCTTTTGAGATGTGGGTATACTGATGCATGCTGAAAATATCATGGACAGAGAAGGTGCGAAATGACACAGTTTTGCAGAGGCTGAATAAGCATCTCGAGATTGTGGATACCATAAAAAAGCGAAAACTCACATAATGAGAAATGACAACTATCAACTATTGCAAGTGATAATCAGGGAAAAATTCAAGGACGCCAACCACTAGGCAGACGAAAGATATCTTGGCTCAAAAACCTGACAGTGGTTCGGAATGAGCACGTGGTCTTTATTCAGAGCGGCAGTAGACAAGGTGAAGATAGCCATTATGATCACCTAGTATGTACGTCTGGTAGGAGATGGCACTCACAGAAGAAGATCTATAGATATCACCGGGTTCCAACAGGTTAATCTCGTTCTTATTTCAACAAGTACAAAGACAAGTAAGAAGAGGTGCTTTGTCAGTAAAAGTCTCTATGATGCACTTCACTGTAAGCACCGGCTCTAAGAGTATGAAGTCCATATATGCATACAATAGTAGTATAAGTATACCTACTTTGATATGCCTGCCATTGAGATCTTGGTGTATCAAAATTAATGTTGGACTTGCACAGCCGTGTAAGAACTCTGCGTCATACACATTCAGTTCTTCCAACCTGCAACAATAATATTATTAAAAAAACATAGTACTTCACAGAATTTATGAAAAAAAACTTTTTTTTTATTATCAACTGTTTAAAAAACAAAAGAAGAGGAGGTGCTCAATACGCATAGTTTTGTACATATGTTACTCAATTTCACCCATTCCATGTCCATTTAAATATCATTGTAGAGCTTTTTTTATTTTTTTTATTTAAATAAAATAAAAGTTTACTAGAGATTTTTTTAAATAAAATAATAGAGCTTGTCATGAAAACCATGGAAAATCAATAGAACTTCTTTATAATTTGGAGTTACCACTTTTAAATATCATTTACTCACCTTAAGCTAGCAGCCTTTAACTCAGTCGAGTCTTTATCAAGAGGTATAATCTTGAATAAACCATCATATAACCTTAATCCGATTACCCTGGCTTGAGGGTCTATTACAGCTAGGATGCCATTCTCTGATGGCTTTCCAATTCTGTCGGATACATCACCATGCGCTCTGGTGACAACTTCCAGTTCACCATTGACTCCTGTCCTCCATTCCAGAATCATTGCATTATAGCGGACCGTGAGGATGAATACAAGGTCTTTCTTTTCGTGCTGAAAAAATGGAACACAGTCATATTAGTGTAATAGTTTAGAATTGGTTTTTAACCCTTTCGGATGATGCACATATGAATCATGGAATTGCAATCTTCGTGCAAAATATACATATGAAGCGTAACAAATGTTGATGTAAGCATAGTATTTAGACTAATAATATTTCTTTTGGGTAAATTATAGAAATAATGTAGGATTTTCATATTACATGATTTTCCTTTAGATGTCAGAGCTATAGCAGTAAGATAAAGTGAATAAATTCAAAATTGTAATGGTGGCTATCAGATCTTTTCTGTCTATTCATTATTAAGGCCACGTTGCTGCTTTTTGTGGTGCTACTGATAATAATAATAGATAAATAAATATCAGGGGACAATCTCACACAAATTGACCTAGTCCCAAACTAAGCTCTAGGCTTGTACTATGGGTACTAGACAACGATAAACATACTTAAATAGAGAAATACATACTTAAATATATATAGAAATTATAGAAAACATCCAAGACTCAGGAACAAATATTTGCGCTCATCACACAACACACAAATATCTGCCCTTACCGGGATTTGAACCCAGGACCGCTGGCTTCGGAGGAAGGGTCACTCCCAACTAGGCCAACGTGTCGTCCAAAAAATTGGTATAAAATGCAGAATACGTACAATCACAAGCAATATTACAGACAACTATATAAAATATAGTTGGCTAATGTCAGATAGTTACTCACGGGAGGCCGAAACAGCTTCATCTTGGCGACGCGGCCGTACAGCCCTACCTCCTTCATGGGGCGCAGGCCCTCCGGAGTCACTAAATACATCTCCAGCCGGGATACCTTCGCTACCAACAGGTTCAAATCGGTCGGCGACGTAAAATTGCCTGCGATACACAAATAGCATACAAATCAGAATACCAGCGCATTGAAACGCCATTAAAGGGTTTGTTTATTAAACAAAGCAGCAGGCAGTTGTTAAATTAGACACAATAAGACACCAAAGCGGCAAAATGAAACAAGTACGAAGAAGGTATGTTGACATTTGAAAATCGTGTCGTATAAATTTTACATCAAATAAGAATCATTGACGTAGAGAAAACAATAAAACCATTTTACATTTTCATTGGGAGTTAATAATGAAATTGCGCAGCTAAATATTCGATTGAAAAACGCCCAAAATAGACTAAAAATTAACAATATAAGCACATAACCTCAATAGAATTTTCGTAAATATCCTATTCGTTTACCTGTGATACATGCTGTGACGGCCGTAGGCTTTTGAGCCGTTACAATATAATGGTAAGCCATATTCACAATACTTAAATATTCTCTGTATAACTAAGATCTTGTATATTTTATTTTTCACATAACACAAAACCCCAAACAATCTACCGCGGCCCGACTCGAGTGTTGCACTAGCTAACTAAGGCATAACAAGTGTTGCAACATCATGTGTTGACTTTATTGATTTTAACCATTGACGTACTAAATGAATGAACGGTTGTGTATTCTATAGTTTAACAATGAAAAAGTAGTTATTTTTCATTTATACTCTTTGAACGCAGTACATTTTTGTCTACCCTGAGGCCCTACTTTGAAAATTGAACTTCCAAGTTACGTTAGCTCCGTCCCTGTCTCTCGATTTTGTCTCAAGAGACGAGTGACAGGGACTCGGCACCCGAAGATTTGAATTTAGCGGTTCTTGGTAACCATCATGTATTTATTTGTGTCCCACTGCTGGGCAAAGGCAGTATTTATAAGAATCATTTATTTAACTTATGTTCAATAAAAAAAAAATATTTCATTTATAGCAATAAGAGTCTTTGCTGTTATCTTATTTTATCTTCCCGATGGGCCTTTCGGATACACTTGAACTATACTATATCAATGACTTGAGAAAATTCTTGCTGTCACTACGTCAAACTTTGGTTTGCTATTAAAAACCCGCACGATGATGCTTAAAAAAAAAAAGAAAATTAATTCGGAGTGAAATTGACTATTATCTAATTTTTACCTATATGCTGCTTAATGCAGTAGTTACCAGTTCAGAATTGAGAATATTATAGTACCACCTTTATTCCGTTTGCCGCTTTTAAAACTGATAGCTCCTGTTTTGTTTTTCGTACAATGAAACTATTGCCCTGTCCACAGACGCGCCGTTTTACGATGCGGCAACGCACCGCATACGGACACGACGACGTTCCTCTCCACGGCGCGGAGCCGTGGTAATGTGCACAGGCCCAGTGTCATGCTGGTATTACACATCGTCCAACACCGGCCAAGTCAGGGCAAACTTTAGCAAGGCACACTTGTAGTCATATAAAAATTTGGTATTGGCTTTAATATAACCTTAACTGTCATTATAAAATGTGTGGTGTTGGTTTCCCTAAATAATAAAAAACGAGCCACTCCACCCGAACCACCCGAACCACCCCTTTACATATCGATGGTTGGAGGATCGAGACCCTACTTTGAAAATTAAAGTTCGATTTTACATTCGTTCCATCTCTTTCTCTCGCTTTAGTCTCGAGTGACGAGTGACAGAGATTCGGCAAACGAAGTTTCGAATTTAGCGTTTCGTAGTAACCATACATCATCCTCATGTTGTTGGTATTTCTGTAGCTCTGCCTACCCCACTCTGGGAATGAAGGCGTGACGCCATGTATGTATGTATGTAGTAACCATCCAGGGCCAAGCACGGTAATAAGATGCTGATATACGTCTACAATTATAAGCTTCTTGGATATGTACTTCACAGTAATGGCGGCCGTGTTATAAACGATGCTAAACCACGTCAAAAAATATCGTTTTGACGCAGTAGAATAGAAGCTCAATTCGGGTGCTGGACGATAGATCAGTGCCAGTATCATATTGACAAAATAATTTCAGATGTGGGCGGCGCATGGGCAACCCTGATCATTTTAGTAATCCTAGAAAGAAAACTACGTGCAGGGGCCAAGGGGTGATTAATTATGTAAAAAATCATCAGCGATTTTATCTACGAGCGAGTCCTTCGTTTGGATTTCATTTCATAACGCCTTAATCATATCAAATCCAAAAGGTTTGCTTCCTCGTATTTTTCGTAGATTAGATTAAAAAATCGCCCCCCTAGTTGATAAAAATATTGTAACTTGGAAGTCTCTTTTTAATACATACTGTTGGAAAGAGATTTCCGCTTTTCATATGAGCTGATGTTTTATATGCAGTAGGACCAGCAGGCAACTTCTTTTGGCTGATAAAAAAATATGGTGATGATGTCACAATTGATCTTGCAAATGAAATTAACCCCAAGGATAAACAAACGGCAGTTGTGTCAAATTGTAAAATATTTATTTTATGACAGATATTAAAATCCAACTCTAAGCTAATATTAATTGTATTTTTTGTTCTTAATATTTACAATTTGATCTCAGAAGGTATACAAATATAAAAGTATACATATAAAATACTTCAGTCTTGGCGGTTTTCTCGGGCGGGCGGGACGCTTTCAAATATAATTTGAGTCAGGAATGTGAATTTACCTGAAAATAACAAAGGAATTAATACTTGATTAAAATCCCACGAGGACGTGGGCCAGACAAGGTTTTTCTTAATGATACGCCCAATACACCAAGTAACCATTCTAGCATTTAACCCTTTAATCACTTTAACATGCGCTTGTGACCAATTGCGTTGGATTTTCTTTATAATTTAGGTATAAATACATCTTTTATGGTTTCAAAAAATAGATTGGCAAAAATAGGGTTTGAAGTGGTGACTGGTGGAATCATAATATTCTCAAGTGGCAACCAACATCACACCTTGGCTAAAAAGTAGATCATGTTTTCCAAGTAAATTCTGAACAGCGCGCCCACTTTTTGATAAACTTTTTTTGCCTTGTATATATTGAGCAATTTCTTACCTAAAATAGCGGTAGGTGTCTTCTTATAATATATAAATAGTGTATAAACAATAAATCCAATAACTATAAATCCTATGGCCATTAAATATTTGACAGATGGATCGTGCACGATTGGCAACACTGACAAAAATATCGCCACTAGCAACACGAAGCATGGCACTACGGTTGGTACCCTGTACGGCCTTGGTGTGTTAGGCTGCGTTCTCCTTAAAACTAGTAGTGCCACCATGGCCAAACCATAGAAAAACCAGAGGAACCAACTAGCGAATTCTATTAGGGTTTGGATGTTGCCAACGGAAATAAATATCGCTGTCAGGAGTGCCTGTAACAAATAAATAAATATTAATAGCTAATTAACGTCAAAGGAGCATAAATGTTGCGTTTGTTTATTTTACAGTAAGTATATATTATCTCTCCTACCTGAAAAGCTACTGCGGGTGCCGGCGTCAGTCTTTTCATGTTAACATACGAAAACACTTCTAGCATATGACCACCCTTTGCTGCAGTGTAACACACTCTGAAAAACAACATCACGTCAACATAAGTAACAATTTAATAAAGATACCATTGTTATAAGAAAATCGACCACAATTATTCTTACCTGGTAACACCGAACTGCACGCTCATCGCGCACCCAAACGTAGCAATAGCTACGCCGAGGGGAATCAAAAAGCTAGCAGGACCAAGGACGCGCGCCCCAAATGCCACGGCCACAGCGGGCACTGACGTCATCTCTGCGTAGCTCAAAACTGTCATATAGGCGACATTCATAAACACGTAGAGTGCTGTGATCAAGGGAACTGCTATGGAAATGCTGAGGGGGACGTTTCTGCAATAATAAAAATTGTGTGTAAGAAAATAAATGTTAACTTTACTCTCCGTAAAGAACCACCAAAATCTAAATTCATTTATTTACGGGTAACATCCTTGATTGAGACACTTAACTCTATATGAGACTATTTTAAAAACCCATCAAAAAAAATAAATGTACCAAACGCTTACACGGCAGGGTTGATAATTTCCTCCGTAACCACGGTAACACTGTTCCATCCGTCATAAGCCCAGAGTCCCGAGTAAAGCGCGAGCGCGATCCCGCCGGGATTCGTCGTGCTGCCTTCGAAGCCCTTGGTTAGGTGCTCAGTGTTGCCTGTTCAAGAAAAATCGTACTATATTGATTGGTTAATAAATGCCTTTGAGTATTAAACGGTCAATAAATTAGAAATTTAAAAAACCTCCGACACAAAACAGTCTGTAAAAAAACCTCTAAAAAGTTAAAAATAATAAGTAGTTGCTGGACTATTATATATTATTTCATTTACTTAGCAGTCTCCCGCCGTGTCAGTTTAGTTAGTGTCAGTGTTTAGCGACGACGCTTGGATCAAAATATTAATACCTACTTATAATTAAACTTATAGGGCCATTACAGTGTCTTTTCGTGGCATCGTAGCTTCCAAACGGATGGACGGATTTGGACGCAGGTTTTTATAAAAATAAAGCTTCATTAATCAGGATGCTCTTTAGCGAAATTTTATGAAAATTGGTTGAGCCGTTTAAGAGAAATTGGAATTGGTTGAGCTCTGAAAGTAGGTGTCGCCGTTATATCGGGGGCTTTTAACCCCCGAAAAGGTCAATATCTCAAAAATGGCTGAACCGATTTTGATAAAAAATGTGTAAGAACCACCGCTAGAAAGCCTGCTTTCAATTAAAAAACCGCATTCAAATCGGTTCATCCTTTTAAAAGCTACGGTGCCACAGACAGACACACACACACACACACTTACACATCAAACTTATAACACCCCTCTTTTTGCGTCGGGGGTTAAAAAGTATGAAATTGACATAAGAGGCCGACGTGATAGATGAGAGTTTCGAAAATCGCTAACATTAGCGTTATGCATCTTGTCTAGGTCCCATGAGGTTACAACGAAGCACAAAATTCTTAACTTCTGACGCCTCATTTCAACTCTTTTAAACGTCATCCATGACTATAACTGGGGCTCCACCTTGAAATCCGTAATTCGAACTTCGTCTATTGCTATCCGTTTTACTCTCGGATGCGTAACTATTTTCCAAAATTGAAACGGTGCGATCCAAAGTTCGAATTACGGATTTCAAAGAAGAGACGCTGATGCTATACCGGGAAAACGAAATAGTGACATCTGTTATCTATTCTGTGGTACAACTTAGGTAATTGAGAGCCGGGGTATGCATGAGGTGCGTGTGTGAGAGACGGATATTCTTAACCAGTCACCATTGACCTCTCTCCGCTCCTCATGCAAATGCGTACCCGGCTCTCAATTAAGTTGTACAGTCAGCAGCAGAATTAGCTACGCAACGGAAGAGCTCTAAATGATCTGCACTCGACTCTATTGTCAAGAGAATACGCCAAGTTCAAGTTCTACTGTCCGATATGGGACCATTCTGCCAGTGTCAAGGTTGGAAGTTACAAGTGATCGGTGAAAAGGTTTTTCCAAAAGCAGATGCAGATTCGTCAGTTAGGGGATCTAAAAATAAATAGATTATTTAAAATAACTACAACTACAAATACTAAATCTAAAATGACATTTTACAACTTAATATTAAAGTCATTAATATACTTAGCTAAAATATATGTATACAAAGGAAAAATTTACAAACGTGAGGACATAGCTAAGGTTAGCTGGGCGAGATAAAATCAGGGAGAAAGTGGTACAGAGAAACTGGAGCAATTAAACATTTAAAAATATATGATCCGGAGTTCCCTCCTCGAGACCGCACTCACACAGAATGATCCCGTACATGAATCTTCACCAGAAAATCGCAATCGAATTATGGTGGAGGTGGCAGATTTATTTGCCTTATTAAATTTGAAAAACCAAGGTTTTTAAAGGGAGACTGGCTTGAATGCCACCAAAATGTTTACCCTTGGAAGGGGAGAATACGTCGTGTCTAGATGATTAGAAAGATAGATGCCAAACTGACGTTACTACAATAGAACTCAGGCGTCAGTCAATGCTAAGAAAATAAAATCACATCCAAATAGCAGATTGCTCAAACACTCAAACTCGTAGATCATAACTAATCAAAAGGTTAAGACTTTAAGGTCCTTAACCTTAAAAACTTTTTTTTTTATGTTAAGAAGAAGGCACACGATCACTCAGGCCACCTGATGGTAAGTGGAATCTGAGACCCATAGACATTTGAATTCTCAAAACTATAACCCTAAGACCTCAAATGCGTTGCCAACCCTGAGGCCTGAGATGGAATGCCTCTATGCCAGTAATTTCTATTTATTTTGCGTAGCATTATGTCAAAAAGTTGCGTCATAAAGTGACAGCTGTCATTCTAATAATCTAAGAAAAAGTTCAGTATAGTAACTTGAACCATTTTTTTTTAATTAAAACCTGTTTCAGCATTGACAGCCTCACCTTTAGCAATCTCATAGATACCCCCTCCAATGACAACCAGACACGCGAACACTTTGCACACGCCAAACACGTTCTGTACCTTCACGAACAGCTTCACGCTTGTTATGTTGATGTACGTCATCACAACTGGAAAATACATTATTGATTATAATTTCTGATGGTAGTCAGAACAATTAGTATGTTAAATAGCATATTCGCAAAACACGATATTCGCAAAACATCATAATCGCCAAACATGATATTCTCAAAACATCATTATTAGCAAGACAGCAATTAGACAGTGTCGACGGAGCTCCGCTACCGCGGAGCTCCTATTTCTGGGTAGTTTGGCCCTCCGGGCCTGCTGTAAAACTAACGTAACCTAAACCTACCTACGATTCTATAACCTAATTCCACTATTTGCAAATATCATGTTTAACTAATATAATATTTTGCGAATATAATGTTTAGCTAATATCATGTTTTGCGAATATGATATTCTGCGAAGTATGGGCTAACTCAACCATTTAACTTTATTTTTTCTCAAATATTTGTTATTGAGTCTACACCCTCTCAACATCATTATACACTGCTACACTAATCTGTGGAAGGCATTAAATGGATAAGGTACTAAAATGTGTAGGTACGTATAGGGCTGACTGTACAGAGTTATCAAGTAAAATGGGCTTAGTATAAATACAGTCTAAAATAAAGCATATTCCGCTAAGTATAAGACTGAGAAATAAACGTAATTTTCCAATGGACTTGTCAACTTAACGGGTGTGACGTGTTCACCAACAATTAAACGGACGATTAGCAGTTTAACGGGTGTCAG
Organism: Acleris holmiana; assembly: GCA_949316455.1. Taxonomy (NCBI): domain Eukaryota; kingdom Metazoa; phylum Arthropoda; class Insecta; order Lepidoptera; family Tortricidae; genus Acleris; species Acleris holmiana. Next base: position 2,989,583 of record OX438778.1, read on the forward strand.
ATGTATTGATTAACAGCTGATTAAGACTTAACCGTCCGATTAATTTTTGGTGAACACGGCCCATAAATTACAAAAAGATGTCCAACTTTTGTGAGCAGATCTGCTCCTTAGCATACGTTGCTTTAATACAAAAGCGCCACAAATCAAAATGAATCTTTGTTGCATTTAAATTCGGAACGCTATTTACTTAAAGTTTTAAATCTAATTTTATTTGTTTTTGATTTGTGGCGCTTTTCTATTAAAGCAGCGAATGAGAGGTTAATACTTGTTGTTATTTGTAACAAATTATGACTTATTTTAGGTTGTATTTCTATTCACCCCATCTTAAGTACTATAACAGGCTGAGAGTCGATCAAATCAGTTCCTTTTTACAAACAGCTATAGCATTGACTTTCTAAGTATTCTAATTCTAATTAATGGGTTCACTCCTGTTATAGACTCTCCCATGGACGTCCATGGATATCACACGCGAGGACATTATAATTTTTTTTTTTTTAAACAGTGGACAATGTCACACAAATTGACCTAGTCCCAAACTAAGCACTAGGCTTGTGCTATGGGTACTAGACAACGATAAACATACTTATATAGAGAAATAGATACTTAAATACATAGATAACATCCAAGACTCAGGAACAAATATTCGCGCTCATCAAACAAATATCTGCCCTTACCGGGATTTGAACCCAGGACCGCTGGTTTCGGAGGCAGGGTCACTCCCAACTAGGCTAACGTGTCGTCAAATGTTCGGTAAAAGAGTGTTTACTCTTGTGGACTAAACAGAAGCACATGGGGTTAGCTCCACGTCCTTCTGTCAAATCCCTTCGACTTACATAATTGTCGCGATCCAAAAAGGCCCGATTTATAATTTGCTTTCACATCAGGCCTTGTCCTGACGACTCGGAAAAAGACGGCTAACTGCTTTGCTTAGTAATAGAATACGCATTTTAAATCGAATGAGGTTAACAATAGACTATATGTATAATGCTTCGACTACTATATTAAAGCTAGCCACCTTCTTTGGTATTACGACAATGTACAAGTTTTTGTTTGCCGTCAATACATACATTTGTTTATGTATTGTATAAAACTTACAATAAATAAAACCGGGCAAGAGCATGTCGCACCGTGCTGTGTAGGGTTCCGAAGCCGTTAACTACTACAAATATAAAAATCAACAACTAATTTTCTTTTTAGTCATTTGGTACAGTCTTAGATGATTTTAGTACCTAGCTATAAACACTTTAATCGCCTGTATCTCAAGAACTCATGATGTCTACTAAGTCGTAATACCTTTCTTTTTAAATGAGTTTTAAAGTTCAATATGTCATAAACGGATCCGTTGTTAAAAAATGTTTTTACAAATCCGTAATATTTTTGAAAGACCTATCCAACGACACCCCGCTGCACTATAGGGTAGACGAGAAAAATAAAATACATCCCCAAGTTACGTGTAGGAGAGGTACACTAAAAACATTTTTTCAAGTTTTTTTTTGTAATTTGTTGGCGTGACTAATATGTATATTCATGCCAAATTACAGCTTTCTAGTACTAAGAGTCTCTGAGCTATGCTGTGGACGGACGGAAATGGCGAAACTATAAGGGCCTAAGGGCCCCTCTACAGCCAAAACAACAAATACTAAAACTCTGGAAAAATCTTAAATGAAAGCGCATTTTAAAAGGAAAACTATCACGACTTAGAAGACATCATTGGTTCTTGAGACACAGGCGATAAAAGTATTTACACCTACTAAAATCATCTAAGACTGCACCAAATGACTATAAATAGAAAATTAGTTATTACCTACTTGTTGATTTCAAGTTTGTAGTACTTAACGGCTTCGGAACCCTACACAGGGCCTATATTCAGGTGCGTTAAAACGATATCGTGTTTGACTCGTTTAAGAATCGTTTATGTCACAGTCGCCGTTATTGTAAATGACATACGAGTTATCAAAACGTTGACAATACGGAAACAGGTCAAAAACGATATCGTTATAACGCACTTGAATAGAGGCCCTGAGCATGGTCCGACATGCTCTTGCCCGGTTTTTCTCTAATAAATTCATAGGAGTGTCTATAAATAACTTGACATTGGCAAAATACACCTTAACAGGAGTGAAGCCGTTAATCTATATAACAAAAATGAATTTCTGAATGTGTTGCTATGCGCAAATCTCGAGAGCAGCTGAACCGATTTCGATAATTATTTTTTTGTTGTGCTCGTTATCGTCAGAAGATTCTTATGAAAGAAAAATGTAAAATCCACCGGGAAAGTCAACACAAGCGGGGCGAAGCCGCTGGCGGGTAGCTAGTTAAAATAGTATTTTTCACAATCGTGTTATAATAGAGAGCTTTTTAGTCGAGTACCGTGTTTAGGCCACGAAGCTTGCTGAGTGGCCTAAGTAAGGTACGAGATTAAAAAGTTTGATTATGACACTATAGTGAACAATATTTTTTGTACGAGTTCATTAAAATTAATAATTTAAATCATTAATACGAGTACCTATATAAGAAAACTAAATATCGTAAGTACTATATTGTCTAGTTCTACTATCCGACTTCTTTTACACAAGATAATTGAAATATGTAGTTATTTCTTGAGGAGTTAAAGATTTTTTGTCACTGTCACTACTCATTTTCGTAGTTTATATTCTAACTTTTTAAGCGTAAGGTCTGATTTTTATTTCCACAGAAAAAACGTAAACTTCTTAGCCAATCACAAAGCGTAGTTTTTTTTATGCCCTGGATACAGCAGCAAGTTTAAGTAGATTTGACAGATGACGCGATGCTGCTACGTTCCAAAACGCCATACATTGGCTATTTTGTACCGCATCGAGTCTCCTTAAACAAGGGCACATATTATTTAAATACAACGTTCTATTTTCATTTTTTTTTCGGTTGTCTAGAGCGTATTGAAATAGTTATTTCGGTTGTTTCGTAAGTATCATACACTATTCAACGATGAAAAGAGAAGAGTGACGGTACAGTATTCTCTATGAAATCTTAATACACAGATTTTAATCGACGAGTACAAAAATATAATTAGATAGTGCGATAACATGTCAAAAGCAATAATGCGATAACATTTCAATTGTTTTACCGCGCAGTATAGAGGCCAATTGTAATGTAGTTGAAGCATTTTATACTCTAGTAGTTACCTCATATAATTTAAAATGCTTTTACTGTTACTATGCAGTTAGTCGCTTTGTTTGGTATTAAGGCAGCCCGACGTCCTTGCGTTAGTCGCGGATAAAGAATAAGTGACACCTTTTGGATATTTTATGTAAAAGATCGTTGTAACACCAAATTTTAAAAAATATGAAAAATATTTTTACCCGTGCAAAGTAGGGCGATTATATAAAGCGAAAAAACATTTAAATTAAAAACAAGATTTGTATTTCAAATATCTCTATTTAAAGAATAATTACACACATTCATACATGATAATATAACATTTACAATTGTTTTTTTATTAGAATTACACTTTTAATGTAATAGTGTCATCACTTTCTTAATTATAAGCAATACAGAGAACCTTGTTTTTTTTTTTTATAAGTATTTATAGCTCGGGAGCATTTGACACCACATGTGTTAAAAAAATCACTTTTGAAGGAATTCTGTTTGAACCTTCACTCAGCTTCTTAACTTTACCAAATACTAATAATAATGAATCTCTAAAATTTTCCACTTATGATTTGTAGCAATATTGGAATCTGTAAAAATTACTCAGCATTACAATTGAAACGTAATCCCTCGTCAGTCAGATGTGAAAAAAAAAATTAAGTTTTAGTCTCTTCGGATTATGATAAAGTACGAAAACATATGTAAATAAAAAAAACAAATAGGTATCCAATTTTTGGACACAGACCAGTGACAAGATAGACGAGGGGTTAAATAAAATTATTCAAAATGTCAACTTGACTTCAATATTATTATATGGGTTGGCGGACACAATATTCTTGTCTTTCAGTATTTCAATAAGATGGTAGTTCTCTGGTGTGATTTGGATGTAACCGCCCGACGTTTCGTCCATCCGCTGACTCATTAGTTCCTGAAAGTTAAATAATGACTGAATTAGGCATTGAAAATTAAACTTATCTATAACACATATTTCACTATTATTATTTATTTTATTTTTAGATCGCTAATCAGCCATAAGACCGCCTGTTGTTTACCTGGTCTTCTAAATTGTGCAAATTCTGTGTAATGTTTTTGTTTGGTGGACAATAAAGTGTTTTGTTTTGTATTGTATTGTATATTTATTCATTGTTCTCTTAAATATACATTTGTATAGATAGATAGTGTGCTGTGATAATGATAATTGATAATACAAAAAATATATAATATACAGTAAAATCTGTTTAGGCAGACTTCCTTCTGTACTTAATTTCATAGTAAAAATGAGAACTACAAACCAAAGTCTATAATAAGAGTTATTCAGTATAATATAACATTACTTCTGTAGTTTTTCTTCTTTGAGGACTGTCCAAGTTCTCAGGTTTATCTTTAGTACTTAGTACCCAATGGGACATGGTTCCAATGGAAGACCAGTGTTGGCTTTAATGCCAGCATAATTGCCGAGTTGAAAGTTTTGTGACAACGGGCCTTTTCTATATGCCAGTATATTGTTCCTTTTTGTTTGACTGCTACACAAATAAATGTTTTTGTTTCTTTCCATCTCAGTCTGTATAAACTAACTCTGTCTCAAACTTTACGTTGATTGTTTAAAATAAGTATTGTAGTTAAGTTCAGGGGTAAATAGTGCTTTGAAACATACCCCTAAGAGTCCAGTGATGGCATCACCCGCATCTGGGAACAGGGAGTATATGAGTCCATGTAGCTCGGCCTTCATTCCTTGGAACTTGCGCTTAGCGGTCTGCAAGTGCTCCGGTCGCACCTCGCGCCGTGACACCCATGGCCGGCTCTTCGCTTCTTCCACCATCTTGATGCTTGCTCGTAACCTTAAAAGCAAGTTGTTTTTACGGATTTATTATAAGCAGTTCCGCCTTGCAATAGACTAGAATAAATGTCCCACATTGATGACTTCTACTGACCCATTTGCCAGTTTTTTGTTTATTAGAATAATTAAATGAAAGCAGTGGCTGTTCTTCTAGTTTAGAAGATATTTGTTTTTTTCTAACGTCAGAAAGAGTGAGGTAATTTAGTGGAGGACATTTTATAATTTAATGGAAAAGACTTAAGTTCAAGTTTAACCCTTAAATTGGAAAAAAATAAAAAAGTCGTGAATTCAAACCCTATTTGATTTCAAACCAACATAAAAAAAATCATCAATAAAAAAAAAAAAACAAAAAGTGAACATTATGGTAGGTATGCATCCTGTGGTGCACACTGCCAAGTTAAGGGTTATAAAGTATATTTCATAAAACAATATTACAGTATCTTACTGTGGTTAGATTGAGATCCTGTTTTATTAACTTTAGTACCATAAATAATAACTACAATAGTTTAAAATGTAACTAAATTTGGCCCTCACATTTTAGAATTAAAATGCCTTACAAGATCCATATTTAACTGATCTAATAAACTTAAGTAAACTTCTATAACCACGGATCAGATTTATCATAGCAAAACATAACTTTTGCATGCAACATCTGCTTAGTAAATGTTTATAAATATTCCTTCAGAAACTGCCCCAACCGGGATAAAAATTTGCCTAGGTCCTATTCTAGAGTGTAATCTATCTGTGTGACAATTTCATTTAAATCCATTCAAAGGTTCTGACGTGATTGAGTAACAAACATCCATCCATCTCACATTTATACCAGTAGTAGGATGGTAGGATTTATAAAATGAAAAAAATAATTAATATTCAAGTCTAATCTAGGCTATGCCATACTGGCAACCATAGAGCATTTAGTAGTTAAAAGCATGCTACGAGGGTCCTACTGCACAAGAACAATACCTAAACATACATCATGGCAAGATGAAAGCCTTGATATTGATGTTACAATGGCATTAACCTTTCGTATGCCGGAGGGGCTCCCACACTTGTACCCGTCGTATGCCGGGCTATGACGTCATCGGTGTCACGTGACAGAGTTTAAACAATCCTGGCTCTCAATTGGTTCCACGTTTCGAACTACTAAATCTAATCTATGGAAGATTGATTTTTAGATTTTACCACAAGCAAATTAGAACCCTATCTTAAAGGAGGTATGGTCCAATTTAAAATAACAAGATTAAATCCCTTGTGGACGGATACGGTACTAGGCACTCTACTGCACTGGGCCGGATACGGCACTAGGCATACGAAGGGTTAATGCCAAACAGCAACTTACCTGTCATTTTCTCTCTCCACATCCTGCACAGCCCCACAAGTAAACGCAGTTAGTTCTTCAATATGAACTATTTTCTCTGTTATTTCATTTAAAAACTGACTTGTATTAGCATTGCTGTCTGTTATGATCGGCGTTTCATCGTGCTGAATGTTCTTCGTTAGACTAGCTATGTAATTTAACTTTCTATCATTATAATTCCCAGGGTTTATAGTTCCAATTTCCATGGGAGCATTGTTGTCGATAATGAAACAGTGTTCTTTGCATTGCGCTTGTAAAGCTTTGATTTCGTTTGTTAACACTTCCCGTGTTCGTGCATTGCTTTCAAGAGACATTCTGGAAGGCAACATTTATAATATACATGAAAATAAACATTGTAATAAACATCGCAAAAGCATAGAAGTCATTTCGATAATTATTAAAAGAATTAACTTACTTTGAGTCTTTCAGAAGACACAAATAAATAAAAACGTGTTTCAAATCATAAATTCACTAATCACTTTGTATTAAAACGTAATAACTAAATAACCTATTAACTTTCAAATTGTAACGAATTGTTTTCACGATAACAACGCTCGTTATTCGCGTCGCGTCGGTTTGATTTGAAATGTCAGTCAGTATTTTGTATGACACTGACAGTTGTAGTGATGCGCTGTTCATATAAGTCAGTATAAACGCAGTCGATCGATTTAAAACTGTTAACGATTATTTTTTACATTTGGATTTGGAGTATACTCCAACCAAAAAGTATAGTGTATTTTTTTCGGGTCAAAACCCACTTTAAAACGATTTTGACATAGATATGGCGTTTTCAAATGCGTTTTCACATTAGTGATGACACTTATTAGCCACACTATAAAAGTGCGTAATAACGCAAAGTAAAGTTGTACTTACACAAAGCTGATAAGGATGCCAGTTTAATTGCATTAGCTCTACTTTCCTGCGGTATATCAGCAGAAAAAGGCTGGATTGCGTACGCGGCAAATGTCATTACAATAATTGCTACTTCTGCTGGTCTCAAAATGACAACATAAATCCAAGCGCATGTAAATGCAGGCAATGGCCCCCAAAATTTGTGAAATTTTCCAAATGCTTCTTGAAAATATGCATATTCTGCACCTGATTTATTTACAACTGTTCCCAATTCCGCAAACGATAATGCTCCTAAAATCAATAAAAGTTTTAATGCATTTATTCAGTTCAAAATTTATAATAATTTTCATTTATAACTAACCCACCTACCTAATAATGATATTACTCCGGAAACTGTCCATATAATAAGGCAGAGGCCGACTGATCCAGAGTGATGTAAGGCAGACGCTGGAGATACAAAAATTCCTGATCCTATCATAACCCCTAATATTAAGTTGACTGCCGAAAATAATCCAAGTTCCCGCTTTAATTTCACAGTGCTGCCGGCGACACTAGCAGCTCCGTTTCCATTTTCAAGTTTAAGAGATTCTTTCTTAGACATTTTAACTTAATTCCTGAAACAAAGAAAAAAATACTTCAAAATTTAATAATTAATAATAATGAATGTGCTATTCGTGACACTTTACTCATCAACTGGAATTGACTACTGGTGGCATTTCGCATAACAGTTTTACTAAATGTACTGGTCATCTAAATTCGACTTATTAATTCCCATTAATATAACATAAATGTTCGGCAAATAATAGTCAAGTAAAATGCCACCATGTAGGAGTTCACCTTTGTACATCATAATATTTAGATTTTAGGAATCGCTTTTTACAATAAAAAGTTTAAAATACGTGTGTGTAATAGGTAAATTATTTTCAAGAAAATATAACGGCAAAACCAGCCGGTTCTTATTGAATTACTGATATTACCTAGCAAATACGCAAAGCTATTAACAGGTACCACAACAATTTTTTTTCATTTTGCTAGGAAACATCCACTCGGTCACCTAAATTTAATCAATAGTTGTTACACTCCCAATACTTAGTAAAGTAGAAATGGGAATATTAAATGTGAAGTAGTTTAAAGTGAATTGGTTGTGCATCACCTTAGAAGTGGGTACTGGTGTGGTGATTGTTTAGTTGTTACCGCTGCAAAATGTCTTCAGATGCATGGCGCATGGTGTTTACGTAAATTATGATCGCGTGTCGATGGCCAAAAGTTAATTTCTTACAAAGAGATATAAAAATCAATAATTGCACTTAGCGGAATAATTTGAGTCGTGTATGTATCTAATACACTTAAATATTAAAACGTGCCGAGTGTAAAAGCTTTTGTAGGCCCAAAGCGTAAAAGAACACGGATTATACACACAGGATTATAACCAGTAAACAGCATTACATGGAACTGCAAACAGTAGGTGTGGCACAAACACGCGGGGAACATAACAAGATTACAAACATATTTTTACCGTTTGCACGACTCTTCAATATAGTGGTTAGAAATTTATTAGTCACATCTTATTAATATTTTTAGGTACAAAAACAATTTTAACGCAAACAAAATATGACTCATATTCCAATGGCTTGTATTAGGGACTTACGACCGTAAGCCCAAAAGAAAGTATTATGAAAGGACTTTATTTACTTCAGATATCCAATGGATAGTATAAGTTGGTAACATAACAATGAGGTCGTTTTCCGCTGATATTGTATTGACGATAACGAGACAGTGTCCAGTGAATGGCGACACAGAATGACGTCCTGCCAATAATTTAACAAAGTTGGGGAACGCTAAAATATAAATATAATATAACGTATGAGTATGTAGATGGATGGATTAGGTTAATGCTGTCAATAGAAGCACAGTAAATCGTTGACCGATTATGTTGTTCGATCTTATTTTATCTTTTTTGTAAAATGGATAAAGATGGAAGCAGAAGGAGTTCGCAGTCTGCTGGGGATGTTAAATGTTTTGCATAGGCGCAAAAATGCTCGTTACAATTTGTAGAAAAGACGAAACCAATCGATATTATTAAAACCGATTGATTAGTCACAAATCACACTTAATTTAGGTAATCACTTTAAACGATTCCACTTTAAGGTCACACGAGAATTACAAGAACGGGACGGTTTAATTCGTTTGATATTTTGAATGAACCACTTGGACCAATTTAGGAATAATCTGTGAAGTCTCGACGTTTTGTCCACCATTATCTTATTGTATCCATCCTGTAATAGTATCAAGAGAAGCTTAGCTCCCAAGTATGAATTTACCCTGAACTATTTCTAGACTCGCATAAGTTTTTTATTTAGCTAGTCGGTATTACGTTTTAAAGTGTTGTAATCAAATTGCAGGTTTCACAGTAAATTGCTTGTACACAATGGTTTCCTTTATTAACTGAGTACTGAGAAGGTGTTAAAACTTTAAGCAATTTGACGTGCCGATTATTTCCGTAAAATTGGCCATTAAAATTATAGGTATTAGCCCATCTGTAATAATTCATTACAGGAACTGTAAACTCTTTGAACTTGGGCTGCAGTTTTGACGATATGAATGATCAAACAGATAACAAAAACAAAAACTCTTTCAAAAAATTTCTATTATAATGATTTAAGCATATTATCCAACAAGATATTATTATTATTAAAACCTAATAGAAATTATCTTCCCATTCCCAACCTGTGGACACTGACAGTCCGGAAATCTATATTTGTTTAAAAAAGTAACCAAAGAGGTTATAAATCTCATTTCAATCGTTAGAAAATTGTAAGAAATGAGGTCGCATTATGGCACTTAAACAAGTAATATAATTGATACTATTCCTTATCAGGTTATCAGTTTATTACAGAACCCAGACAATGTGCACATGTGAAGCGTGTGGTATCGGTCATGAAATGTAAACATATCGCAAATATCGCAATAAAAGCTGACATTAATGGAAATGATAACGTCTAGGTGTCTAATTATCGTTTACGCATTATATTGATGATCTATAGATCGATCATAAATTATATAACGTTAATTATGTATGTAATTAATGTTACGAATATAAGGGACACTCTTATTTCCATTGATCATTCTTCTTTTGTAACCAAATTATCATCATGACCAACTGGATAGTTAAATAACTCAACCATGCAAGATCCTTCCAAAGTGGAACTGAATACTCGTACATATACAGTCGAGTTCAAAAGTGTGTATACACTTTAGTACCTTGTCTATTTAACGTCATGTTTAAACTGCCATATGAAATTATCCAAGCGATTAAAATGACAAGGTACTAAAGTGTATACATACTTTTGAACTTGACTGTACATATATGACTTGGAGAAAGCAAACCAGTAGTTGACCACACATTTTTAATGGTTGTAGGACCTTGTGCGAGGTCCGTACGGATCGCTACCACCATCTTCTCCTTTAACCTACTGCCAATTCACAGTGTCCAGTTCACATTGTCGTGTACCTGTGTGGAGATGAGGCAACCAGTGAAATTACGAGCATAGAGTCCTGCATATTTGTCCTGAAAGTTAAATATATTAATTCGAGTCTTGAGATTGCAGTCTTGAGAATTTACCGATTACATTCAAGAGCGTTACACGTGAAATAGTTGCTATTAAATTGAGACTCGGAGATGGCAAACGAGAAGTCGAGTACACATTATCACCTATAGGCTTTCAGCCCATGGACATTTGGTATCTCGTGATAGATTAATTTCACCGGTTTTCTTACCCGCTTCATTACGGTGTGTAGTAGACTTCCCAAAACCCACGTGTTCCTAAGTACAATCCCATTTGGTTCTTATAGTTACGCCTGTCCACTCGTGTCTCGACTCCAACACTCCTTTTGAACATGAAATACATAATACTTACACCTCAACTGATTTTGTATTATCATCTTAAATGCCTAAATCAAAATATTATTGTTTGTGCGGAAATGTTCATTGGAAACAAATAATTATCCCTTCATTCTAAATAAATCAAATTGGAATACGGGATAGTAGACTTCTTCGCCAGGGTTTCTCAAACTAATAGCCCCACGTACCTAACCTTATTAAATTTCCCGTGATATAACTGTAAACCTTTTTAAAAAATATATTATTTTAATTAAATAAATTTAAATACAGTTACCAAAAAAACGGGACGGGTGGGGCTTGTTTTGGGCGCAAATTGAGTTGAATTCGGGAGCAATTTTGATGAATCTCAATCTTCATTCTGATTTAATAAATTTTATCACGAATCCTCTACCGTTACAGCCAAACCCCTAGGGGTTCGTGTGCTCCAGTTTGAGAAACTCTCATACATTAACCGGTTTTGATTTCCTTTAGCTTGATAGCGCTGTAGCTTAAAGAAAAATGTGAACGGAAAGTGCGTGATGTTGTTAATAAAATATGAATTTGTTGAGCCGGATGAATACGCACCTGTTTTGGGAATTGAGTGTTCTAGAGTCAAAAGCTTTAACAATAGAAACTAGTGACAAAAATCCATGAACTCTTAAAAGTTACAGTGCCACTCTTTAATTATATGAAAGTCGAAGATTTCATCATCATTGGCCTATTACTTATGACATCTAAGGCAGACGATCAAATTTGCGACGACTAAAAGATATTAAATACACTTTCTTTGGTAAACCAATACGAGACCAGCAAGTTCATCAACATCTTGTGCAGATGTGGGTTGCGACATATGGCATATAGCCATAACATTAACGTTATGAATACTTTGTTACATAACATTTGAGGAACAAGTATTAACACTATCAGATTTATCAGCCTATTAATGCTTATCAATAGTGACAATAGTTCAATAGAATGGTCTTCAGATATTGCACTAATAAGTGATTAATAACGTGACTTGTGTAAATTGATTTACTTTGTATGTCATAAGGGAATCAATCTAGCATAGGTGCTGTGAAGGTTCGCTGGTTATAGCGTGCAGGCTGCTTCTTGTGTCAGCGGTATTTTGTGTCTGGATATTAATGTAAAAATGTTCGAGTTTCGATCTTTTTACAATGGTTAGTCGGACTTAGTCCGCGTATAGCTCCACTTGTAAATGTTTATCAAGAAATCCTGGAATAAACGAAGTGAAATAAGTATTGACGACACGCTGGCCTATTTGGTAGTGACCCTGCCTACGAAGCAAGCGATCCCGGGTTCAAATTCCCGTATGGGCAGATATATGTGTGATTAGCACGAGTATTTGTTCTGAAGTCTTGGACGTTTTGTATGTATCGAAATATATATTGCTCTATATAAGTAAGTTTATCGTTGTCTAGTACCCATAGTACAAGCCTATATTTGTTTGGGGCATCCGTAAAATGAGCTTTAAATGGCCAATATGTTGCCAAGATCTTTGATTTATGTGTTAGACAACCTATGATATACACTTTTAACGAAGTATATTCGAGAAAAAAGTGAATATATCGCACGTTTAGAATTATAGTGACTAATTTAAACAAAATCAGCTTGCGATTTCGAGTTATAAACGTAGTATTATAGAGACCTAAGTCGAAATTAAAAAAATGTCGATTAGGTCACTATAATTTTAAAGATGCGATATAGGTCGAAAAACACCAGTACAAATATACAGTTCTGGTCAGTATTGCCCTTGAATTTATACGGATTTTGTTATCGTTCGTTCACTTTACTGCCGGCTAGCGAATAAAAAATTATAAATGTTTATTCTTTAATTTATAGTCAAATTTCTGGCCTTTGTTTTTTCTTTTACTTAAACATCTATTGAAATGGTGACTGGCAGCCAAATTTTAGATGCTAGTTATCTTGGTGCCACTATCTATAATTTCAACGGTTCAAGGTTTTGGCTTGAAGCCAATTCCGGATCATGGAAAATAGTTTTACTTACTATGACGTAAAGGGACGTAGGATGATACAAAGCTTAGAAATAATAGGTTAGTGGACTATGTGTATGAAATGTGTATTGTCCTACTCTTAACACTTTATATTTCTACTATTTAAATTTAATTCAGTGTTCGGTATAACGATTTTAAAGTGTAATTGGGCCACTTTTAGTATTTACCGTACTGTTTTTTCTCAACATACATATATAACACAATTTCTAGATTAAAAATAGGTATTTTGGTGAGTTTAACTCGTGCTATTAGCTCATCGATGTCATCTTTATGATTTAATTAGCTTAACGCAATATCGCTAGCGAATATAAACCTTGGGAAATACTAAATGTCAGATAGCGTTTTCCAGAAGAAGAATAGCAAGGAGCTAAACGGTATATCACGCCTCGTGGCTCGTCGATACTTTAGGTGTAAATTTGAACTCTACGATTCACATTATGACAGGACATGCGTAAAAACGCGGTAAGTATTTTATAATTTTCGGTTCAACGTTTTACTTTGCTTTAAATTAAGGGTTTAATCTAAAGTACTCGTAAGTATAAAGTGGTGACTAGTGATCAAAAATGAGCATGATACGGAACTTCTCGAGCTGTTCTTAAACAAACTTTTTCCTTGTTATAAATAAATATACATTGTAAGAGAGATAAGAGGTGACACAGACAGTCATTGTTTTATTTAGATAGTAAGTTCGTATTAAACTATCATGTTTCGTCGCGAGATGCGAGATCATTATACTTAGTATTAAGGTGGTAAACGACACGCTTTTAATGTAATGATTAATGAGGAAGCTTTTATTTATGTGTGTTTTCTGGGAAAATTGATCACATGTGCCTGTTTGTGCTTAGATACGTTCTAATAAAGCTAAACGTTATACGTGACTTGTCAATATTTAGCATCAGAGTAACACAACTTTAGATGATAATAGTATTTTATTGTTCTTTGCCATAACGCATAATTTTCGCCATTTTTAACCTTTTAAATCATAAAACATTTTTACACTGCCTGTTGATCGTTTGCTCTCGTACCTATTCATCATTGAAGTCCCCTGCTCCCTTGTCATTAGAAGTAAGCAAAGATAACACCCCGGTGCTTACGTAACACTAGATTGACTCCTCAAAGGCCGAGTTTGTGAGAAAATTTGCCATTAATTAGATAGGAGTAGGGTATTATTGGGGATTCTGGATCATTTGTCCTCGCTGCGCTCGGATGATCCAGAATCCCCAATAATGATCCAGGATCCCCAATAGTTTCCATCGATCAGGGATCTAGTCGGATGATCCAGGATCCCCAATAGTTTCCATCGATCAGGGATCTAGTCGGATGATCCAGGATCCTCAATAGTTTCCATCGATTAGTGATTCAGAATTCCATAAACTCAACAGGTAAACGAATGACCTGACAATCCTTCAATGGTAAATTTGCATATTCTCGCCTCATAAATTTCTATAACAAAATATTTTGTAAAGAGAAGCAAAACCGGAGTGCCGTATAATTCAATTTTATATTACTTATATTTTTGTTTACGGCACTCCGGTTTATTTTTCATAAATTTATTTCTTTGTTTATTCATCTTTGTTTATTCATCTTTGTTCCTGTTAACACTTTCCACACAACCATTGCTGTACTAATGTTATAGGATAGTCCCGCTAACAGTTTTCTGGAGTGGCCAATTCCATACTAATTGTTTAAGGACAAGGCGGTCTTTCGATACGTTCCAAAGGGGCGCCTCCTCTGTACTGATATTTACTCAACCAAGATAATACTAGAACGCTGATCTATATATGCGACCGATCGTAAAAACTTTGATAGCGTGATTCAGGTCTTTTTCAATTATTACTGTCAAATCAAAATAAAAACTGCAAACTTTTTTTGATTTCAAGCTATCTTCAGTTGTTATTAAAAACCACATTATTAAAAGTGTTGATTAAAGTGAAATACATTAATTATTCCAATATTTGTGTATTATTCAAGTAATGAGAGATTGTTACGACATCTATTTAAAAAGGTAGGTACTTAACATCTGCTAGTCTGACGATAAAGTGACTCACGCGCTACTGTTACTAAGACCTGCTCAATGTTATTGTTAGCGTAAGATGGCGCTATTTGACAATGCTATTTGAATGGAATAATACAGTGAAATGAATCTGCGGTCTTTAATAAAGTAAAAATTTCGTAGGTGAACTGAAACTTTAATAAATAAATCGACTGAAACTATTAAGTTTATCTCAACACTGTAATCGTTCGCGATGTACATCAAAGTTCGAACATTGTTACGACATCTATTTAGGTAAATCAAGTGTCAACTTTATTGCTGATTGACAAGAAACTCCGCGCTGTGTTTACTAAAAACTTCGTTAATCAATGTTAAGATGGCGCGGATTAATACAAATAATCGATATGAAACTAGCACGATGTTTTTACTGTTTACTAAGAACTTCGTTAATCAATGTTAAGATTGTGTGCATGAATGCAATAAAGTAAAATAATTTCAAACCTTGAGAGCCATTACATAGCATGCTGTATGACATGTAAATAATAGGAAGCGTAAGTAATTTATGTTCATGCTTCACATGATTCGAACAAATATATGTGTTTTTCTTTCTTCTTTATAGCTAAAGCCGATTCACAAGTTCTGAGAGTTAAACAAGTTATTTAAACAATAAGTATAGTAAGTCGTTGCTGTCTTCAAGCCAACCAGTGCCTGTTTTATATTTCCTTATTTTTTTTTTATTTTTTTTTAATAATAAATATCAGGGGGACAATCTCATACAAATTGACCTAGTCCCAAACTAAGATCTAGGCTTGTACTATGGGTACTAGACAACGATATAAATACTTATATAGAGAAATAAATACTTAAATACATAGAAAACATCCAAGACTCAGGAACAAATACTCGTGCTCATCACACAAATATCTGTCCATACCGGGAATCGAACCCGGGACCGCTAGCTTCGTAGGCAGGGTCCCTACCAACTCGGCTAACGCATCATATCGTCTTCATAGTTAGGCTACATTCGGTACATAGAAACGCATTAAAGTACATGCAGCTACCAAATACGAATAAGGTTTCAGGTTAACGCAACAAGCTGGCGCCGCGCCTTATAGGTGTAAAGGATTGGGAGTGATTCACAATAATTATATTTTATTTTCTAATAGACGAACGTCTGTAATGCAGAATTAAGGTTTGATTTTGTTTGGACAATCTCATTTGAAATAAAATTATATTACTAATAATTTTAATTGGTAACATCTAAATGCAGCCTTAGTTTATAGGGTTATAAATGGAGCTTGCATTTATTTGAGCATTCAATTGGTAGTGGCAGTGCAGTGAGTGAGACAAGTAATTAAAAAGAAGCAGCAAGTATGTACGTAATATTTTTTATTTTTTATTATTTATGTTGATTGTGTTTGGTTAGTGATGCTTATTCAATAATTTTAATAAAAATAGGTCGGCAGTGTTCAATCCGTTCGATTCCGATGAGGAGATTAGCTGTGCCCAGCAACAGACTGCATCTACCGCTTCTACGAGTGCAGCGAAAGTTAAGACGGTAAAGGCGAAGCAGAGAAGAACTAAGAAGGCGGCGGAACTGCACGGCTGTGATTCAGACCTGGACAGCGTCGTGAATGCATCAGCTGCTCAACCGAAAAAGAGACGAGTCGCTGTGTTTCTTGATTCCGAGGTAAGATGCGCGATTGTTTATCAAAACATACTTCGAGGATACGATAGCTTAGTTGGTAGTGACCCTGCCTACGAAGCTAACGGTCTCAGGTTCAAATCCGGTAAGGGCAGATATTTGTGTGATGAGCGCAAGTATTTGTTCTCAACTATTGGCTAGGTCAATTTGTGTAAGATTGATTTATTATTATGATGATTTCATTAAAACTGTTTTTACCCAACTTTAAACCGACTTCAGTTGGACTGACCTCGGTCATGATAACAGTTTGTCGCTGGATTTTTTTAATAATTTAAGTGATTTTCTTAATTGTATTTATAAAGGTGAATAATATAAGGCTGCTAAATAATTTCAGGGTGACGAAGAGGAACCGATCAGGGCCGCTCCGCTACGTAATTTTTTGACAAGAAGGACGGGCTCCGGGTACACGCTGCAACGAGATCCCAGCCGGCGCGGGGAGTACTACGTCGAACTCCGAGTCTTCACCACGCGGGAGCTTGAGCCGGTAGCGACGGAAGCAACCAGGTGGAAACATGCCTTTTTCACATATAAAGGGGCTGTAAATAATAATAGCCCAGTTTTCAAAGCGGTCAGACAAGTTGCTCAGGCTGCTAAAGAAGAGTATAAAGGCGTGCAGCCTGTGTTGTACCCGTCAAATACTTTTTAACTAATTTTAGTTATGTGTTTATTGTAATCTGCTACTTTACAGTCGGTTTAAAGGCAAATTTAAAACTTTTGCGGTTTTCAACAAATGTAATTATTACAAAACAAAGCACGTCTTACATAGAACAAAAATAGTATAAGATGTTCTTTTGCGATGTATGTAATGTTTCCGTTCCAAAATTAGCAGCACATAAAAAGACTAATATCCACAAGTCTAATAGTTTATTAAGTACGCGGCTTGAAAACGTTTATATAATAGCTAATGCTTTTCGGAGTAGAATTGTTAGTTATAAAGTCAATCCCTCAAATACGAATATTACCCCAGATTCATTTTTATGTGAAAACTCTGATATAGCACAACAACTTATTAAAGATTCATTACAAAAGCATGTCTCACTCAAAGTTAATTTGGAACTTTTCGTAAAGTATTGTTTGCCAAAAAATAGTGAAAGTTCCATTAAGTCATTTAACACTAAATACGATATAGTTTTGCAGAGTACAGACGTTTTATCATTATATAAATCACTTGCTGATGTACTAATTACTAAATGTGCGGAATTTGAGCTCTCGGAATCAGGATGGACAATCGAATCAGTTAGTCACTTAGAGATAAACATAGTAAAATACAATCCTTTGAGAGCTGGATCGTTTATACCATTACCAAAACATATTGCTAATACAAAAGCTTGTTTGAATATAAATAATGAGGATAATCACTGTTTTATATGGTCTATAATGGCTCACTTGTATCCTAGCAAGGTTAACTCAAACAGAGTCTCATCTTATCCCAAATACCAAAATGTTTTAAACACTTCCGGCATGGCATTTCCACCAAGCATCTCTGATATAAGGTGGTTCGAAGCCAACAATACTGATATTAGTTTTAACATCTATGGTTTAACAAAAAATGGTAGTGTTATGGGCCCTTTATATAAAACCGCTAATCGTAAATTACAGCACATCAACTTGTTATTAATAACTAAAAATAGTAAGGCACACTTTTGCCTAATAAAAAACTTTGAGAAACTTGTTCGCAAACAAATAACTAAACATAAATCTAAGATACATTTGTGTGAAGATTGTTTTTTATATTTTTCAACAGAGGAAAAATTAATTCAGCATAGTTGTGCAGGGGTACAAACTGTTTTACCAGAGGCAAATACACAACTTTTTTTTTCTAATTTTGAAAGAACTCAGGAGGTGCCTATTGTGATCTATGGTGACTTCGAAAGCTTATTACGAGAGTATTCAGATAAAAGTAAATCTATGTACGTGGAAAATATTCAATTGCATGAGGCATCTTGCTTTGCATATTACATTTGTTGTAGAAGCGAGCCTTATTTAAACGACTATGTTTCTTATCGCGGTCCCAACTGTTCGAAAAAGTTTGTGGAGTCTATATGTAATGATGTGCAGCGATTGTACTCAATATTATCTGTCAGCAAACCTATGATTCCGCTTACGCTAGAGGAACAGCTATCATTTGAAACTAGCACTGCTTGTCATATTTGTAAAGACAAGTTTTCATCTAGTGATAACATTGTAAAGGATCATGATCACTTCACAGGTCGATATAGAGGGCCCGCTCACAATAGTTGTAATTTAAATTCAAAACCTTGCCCATTTATACCAATAATTTTTCATAACCTTTCCGGATATGACTGCCATTTGTTTATTAATGAACTCACAAACGTATGCGGTCGAATAAACCTTATCCCAAAAAATAAAGAAAAGTATATTTCGTTTACGAAGTTCATTCCAATAGACCAGCAAAATGTAGCTCAATTAAAATTTATTGATTCTTTCAACTTTTTGAGTTCAAGTTTAGACAATTTAGTAAATACAATGAAAAAAGATGATTTCCAACATTTAAAATCATTTTTTGGAGATGGGGCCAAGTTTGATATAGTGCGAAGAAAGGGTGTCTATTGTTACGATTATATAAACTCTTGGCAACGTTATGAAGAAACCCAGTTGCCTCAGGCTTCCAATTTTTTTAGTAAACTCTCATCAGAATCTGTATCTTCTGAGGATTATAATCATGCCTTACATGTTTGGGAAACTTTTGCTATTAAAAACTTAGGAGAATATACAGATTTATACTTGAAATGTGATGTGCTTCTTCTATGTGACGTTTTTGAAAAATTTCGAAGCATGAGCCTTAAATACTACAATCTTGATCCCTGTTATTACGTATCGTCACCATCATTAAGTTGGGATGCTATGTTATTATACACAAAAGTAAAATTGGATCTACTCTCCGATATAGATATGTATCAAATGCTGGAAAACGGAATAAGAGGAGGTCTCGCTCAATGTTCACATAGATACGCAAAGGCGAATAATAAATATCTTCCAGATTTTAACATTAACGAGCCGAATAGCTTTTTAGCCTATTTAGACTGTGTAAATTTATATGGATATGCAATGATGCAGCATCTGCCAACAGGAAATTTCAGGTATCTTAACGATGATGAATTAGCAAACTTTAACGTTGAAAAACAGTCACGCGATTCTGATACCGGTTTTATACTTGAAGTCGACCTTCACTATCCTGTTGAACTTCATGAGTCTCATTCAGATATGCCATTTGCAGCTGAAAAATTTGCTCCTAGAGGAAGCAAAAATAAAAAATTAATTGCTAGCCTCTACGACAAACATAGATACATTATTCACTACATGCATTTAAAAGAATGTTTGAAAAATGGTCTTGTTTTGTTAAAAACATATAAAGTTTTAGCTTTCGATCAAAGTAACTTTTTAGAACCATACATATCTTTAAATACCACCTTGAGACAAAATGCTAGCTCAGATTATGAAAGGGATTTTTTCAAAAAGCAAAACAATTCAATATTTGGCAAAACGATTGAAAATAAAAGAAAACAGGTTGATGTAAAACTTGTTAATATCTGGAAAGATCATTCAAATAACACAAATAAATTTTGCGGCGCGGAAAAATACATAAGTGCTCCCAACTTCAAAAACTTGGCAGTTATATCTGATTCATTAGTAGCAATTCAGTTGCAACAGACAAAAATCGTTTTAGATCGACCCATATACGTGGGTTTCTCTATTCTAGAAATAGCCAAAAGTCATTTGTATCGCTTTCATTATGATGTGATGAAACGTGTTTATAAAAATAAAATTCATCTTTGTTATACGGACACTGATAGTCTTTTGTATTTAATTCATACAGAAGATTTCTATGAAGATATCAAAACACACATAAAGTATTTTGATACTAGCAATTTTGATGCTAGCAACATATTTAATATGCCCTTAGTGAACTGTAAAATTCCAGGATATTTTAAAGACGAAATGGGGGGTGAGATCGTGAAGGAATTTGTAGGTTTGAGAGCAAAACTATATTGCATAGATACCCAAATTTCAACAATCAGGAAAGCAAAGGGAATAAAAAAGTGTGTTACAAAAAAACTTAATATTAATAAATACAAAAATGCTTTATTTCAAAATGAATGTTTTAGAGATAATATGTGTGTAATAAAATCAAAAAATCATAAAATTTTCACGCAAAAAATCAATAAGCTAGTTCTTACAAGGGATGATGATAAAAGGTGTGTATTAGAAGATAATGTTTCGACTTTGCCTTGGGGACATTACAAATTAGCATTTTAATGTGGCAGCACTGTAAAGTAATAGAAATTTAATGCAAACGTGTGAATTGTAACATTTTTATTATTTTTATAAAAACAATAAATGATGAATGTATGCCTATTGTTTTTCTTTCATTTACCTCCGCCAGCTAATTAATCACGTGCTTAGTAATAAACCCGCCTAACTCAAAACTATTAATCTTTCCATATTTCAAGACGCACTCTTGATTTAAAATAAGTTGGCTTTTTTTATTTTGAGTTACGCTGGTTTTACACCTATTGCAATCGTATTATCATGACTCGATCGCTTCTACTGTCAAGTCAATAAGAGCTATCACAACGTTGATAATACGTTAGCAACAGGGAAACAATCAGACAATATAGAGTGAGGAGCCATTAATAAAAATTATTAAATGGGACAACCTCACACAAATTTACCCCAGTTCCAACTAAGCTCTAGGCTTGTGTTAGGGTACTAGACAACGATAAACATGCTTATATAAAGAAATAAATACTTAAATGCATAGAAAACACCCCAGACTCAGAAACAAATACTCATGCATGCATTACACAGATATTTGCTCTGAGCGGGAATCGAACCCGGGACCGCTAGCTTCGTAGGCAGGGTCTCTACCAACTAAGCCAGCCACGTCACCAATAGAGTGGCTGAAATATTGATTAACTTTAAGAATTTAATTAAACAAAGTTGCTATTCTTTTATTTCGTTATAATTGAGATTCAGACAAGGAATTTGATACTGTTGCAGAGAAACAAGTCATAACATGTTAAAACGAGTTGTCCCTGCTTGTTTAACTTTGGCTCAGCGCGTAGGAATGTGGCTACGTAAAGAGTTGCTGACGCGGCGTGCGCGCAATTCGACTTTATCTTCTTAGTGTATGACCCAAGTTAAATAATAAAAATTTAATGTCGGTTTGTAGTTCCGCTACAATACTGTTGCAGAGGAAACAAATCATGACATGTTATAACGTGTTATCTCTGTTTATTTAACTTTGGTTGCACGTAAAATAAGTTCCACATTCTATATGAACATCATTTATTAAAATAAGGCTGATAATAATATTAAACTTAATAAGGTGAAAGTACAACAATAATAATTAAATAGCAGGCAGACTTCTTATAAACCATTGTCTTTACTAATTTACACTTAATGAGACAAAAAATAACATATTTATAACGCCAAATTATTTATAAATAAACATAAATTAAAGAAATTTATGATAAAATTAAAACAACGCTACATTAATTACATTACGGAAGAAAAATAATAATAATTACTATTTTTCTTCCTTAATTCAAACTTCGATGACAATAACTTATATTAATTGGCTCTACAAAGTAAGTAAATAACAATATAATTGGCATAAATTGATTTTATAATTCAGAACTATAATATAAAATAAACATGGAGATATAATAGAAATAAGTCACAATTATACATATATAACTCACACCGAAATTAATCACTTTCAAGTTTTTTCATAATTTTTTTTAACACATTTTCTGTGCTGTCCAACACTTCATCATACGGATCACACACGAGATATTGCGCACTAACTGAACGATCACTGTAACACTCGTCCATTGTCTCAATGTTTATTTTAATTAAATATCGTCCATTGCGAATGTTATTTTTAATTACAAATGATGATCCTTTTCTACTACGATCCTTTTTATTAATACCCGATTTGGTATTTAATGCTTTCAACTCCCTTTTGTCCCGCGGAGCGTCAGGCTCTCGCGTTACGGTTGCGTTACACATGTTTTCTCTACGGGCTAAAAGCTCTTGCCGCTTTTTTTCCACTTTTTCCATGTAACCGTCAACGTCTTGAGCATAATAAAAAGGATGATCCTCCGGCACATCGTGGAAAACGGGGCTGACATCATATATGCTGCCAAAATCAAGTCGATCATTCTGCGTGCTGTCTTCCATAATTATCTGAAATATAAAAGTGTCATAAGTTTTTATTTAATAAAAATGGCAATAAATCCAACATAACTGGATGAAGCAATAAAAAATAGATTTACTTACCTATATATTTTAAATACGCTGGACCCACGTTAGAAGCGAGACAAATGTCGACTGCGACTGACGCTCGAGTAGCAGCAATTTAGATCTCGGTGTATAATATTCTTCGCCTAATATAAGACAGGAATGTGTAATTAGAGAAATGATAAAGACTTACAAAGATAATTCATTGATTTAGGATGATTATATTATTACAAGTATTTATTTGATATTATATTAAATTACTGAACAGAAGGCGAAATGAAATTTATTAAACAGCCTGTGTCAATAGAAATCAGCAAAATAAGTGATGGATCACATTGCACTAATTATAATAACAGACATAGTATGCTTCTTCCCAACTCTATACGATGTATTATATGTGGACCATCAAATTGTGGAAAAACAAATATAATTTTAACTTTATTGCTTCATGAAAATGGGTTAAAATTTCGAAATGTCTACATTTACTCTAAAACAACTTTTCAACCTAAATATAGATTTTTAGAGGAAGTTCTTAAAAGAATACCCGAAATTAAACTGTTTATGATCCACGATGAAAAAGAGGTAATCTCTCCTCATGAGGCGATGCCCAATTCAATATTTATCTTTGATGACGTAGCTTGCGAAAACCAGACTAATATTCGTAATTACTTTTGTATGGGCAGACATAAAGGAATAGACTGTTTTTATTTAACGCAGACTTACTCTAAAGTGCCAAAGCAATTAATACGAGACAATGTTAATTTTTTGATAATTTTTAAACAAGACGATATCAATTTAAAACATATTTATCGTGAGCACGTAAATTCTGACATTAGTTGGGAAAAATTCAAATCGCTTGCCGCAAATATATGGAAAGATTCACATGCGTGTCTTATAATTAACAAAGATTGTAAATTAAATAATGGTCGATATAGAAAGTCATTCGATGTTTTTGTAAAATTTGAATAAATATAAATGATGACTAAAATAAAATCACTTTACTTATAACATTAAGAAACATCGGGGGTCTTTTTAGACCGCGTTATTGATTTGCCATGGAGACAGACATAAAAACACAATTAATTAAATCTGTAAAGAATATTAAAAATAAGTTAAAGAAGATGCAGCAAGAGGAGGATGATTTAGAATTAAAAAATAAGAAGATTTTGAAACCATTAACCGATCCGCTAGAAACCATGATGTTTCTTCATAATTCTCCTAAGCAAATAACATCTTATAATGAAAATAAGCATAATAACAAAAATATATTATCAAATGATGTAAACGCGGATTGTATCAAAAAGGATAAAATAAATATTCCCAACATACTTGAAATAAAAACTCCTACGAAAATGGAAAATAATGTGGCAAAAGTAAAAAGCTTTGAGGATGTCGATTCTTATTTGCAAGTCCCAAATAAACCTTTTAATGTTGCCTTTGGAGTAAGACATGACGGTGAAACACTTATGATAGGAAATTCACCTGCAACGCTTAAATCTTATGGGGAGAATTCTCCTAATAAAATATCTACGATTAATGTAAATGATAAAAGTTATGAACTAACGCCAGGTTTAAAAGAGCTTTTATTTCAAAGTAAACCGAATTGCGACAAAATAAATGAAAAGGATAAAATAACCTATAAAGATATTTTGGTGCACACTAATGTCCATAAGAGAGGTTTTAGTCCTCAAGGTCAGATACAAGGTAATTCAGGAATGAAATACTGTCAAATTATTAAACCCCTATTTCAAGAATCCAGCACGGCAAAGCAAGGTGGTAATCTGCCTTCCTTAAAAAAATATAATTCAAATACGGATTTTGTATATTGGGATGATCCTAATGAGTTGATTGAACGTTTAAAAATTTTAATTGCTTCTAAAGATGCTGGCAACACTAACCATGATAACGAAATAATTTCGATTATAGAAGAACTAAAAGAAGCAGACATCATTAAGGAATAAAAAGACTTCAGAACCAACTGTTGATTCAGTCTCATTGTGTTGGTTGAACATGAATGTAGATAAGTTTGGACACCATGTGTTAAAAAAGCATAAAATGAATAATTTTAATGAACCTCCCTTGGCTTTCATAAATGTTACCGATTGTTTTGATGCAAAAAATAAGATAATTAAACATATTGGAAAGCCTATCGATCCAGAGGACTGCGCCACAAAACAGTATGTTGACAATACTGCAGATAAATTGTTTAATAAAATAAAATTAATTAATCAAACATTAGCTCAGCTAGAGACAGAAGTAAATAGCCTGCAACAAAGTATTGAAACAGTTTCATTTAAGAACAAATACAAGAAATGAGTAAAGCAATCGTAGTAAACGAAATACATAAACAAGCGCGGAAAAACTTTCCTCGAAGACATGTAGTGATGAAAGATATAGATGATTTATGGCAAGCTGATCTTATTGATATGCAATCTGTTTCAAACAATAATTTACAGTTTAAATATATTTTAGCCATTATTGATACTTTTTCTAAGTATGCATGGGTATATCCATTAAAAAAAAAGAGTAAGGAATATATAACTCAAGCTTTTTGTGATTTGTTCCAAAAAAATCGAATACCCAAAAACTTGCAAACTGATTTAGGAACTGAATTCTATAATAAAAAAATAAAATCATTACTTGAGTTACATAAAATAAACCATTACTCTACATACTCTACTAAAAAAGCATCTATAGTGGAAAGATTCATAAGGACTTTTAAGAATAAATTGTACAAGCAATTTAGTTTAAAAGGAAACTATAAATGGATAGGAAACACACTTTCGGAAGCAATTAATGAATATAATAATACGATACATAGAACAATAGCTCTTAAACCAATTGAAGTCAGTGAAAATAATAAGGATGCTGTATTACAGAAATATAAAAAGCTTTTATTAAAGAGGAGTTCAACAAAGGAAAAAAATAAATTTGCAGTCGGAGATTCCGTTCGTATAAGCAAATATAAAGGAACATTTGAAAAAGGATATACTCCCAATTGGTCAACTGAAATATTTACTATTACGAAAGTACAAAACACAAACCCAATAACGTTTATCATAGAAGATGCTAGACATCGACCCATCTTAGGATCATTTTATGCTCACGAATTGCAAAAACCTAAATATAAGAACATTTATCTTGTAGAAAAAGTATTGAAGAAAAATGGTCGAAAATTATATGTAAAATGGTTAGGTCTACCTTCGCAAGAAAATAGTTGGATTGATAAAACAGAAATCTTATAAGCAGCAAACATCATAGTTTAAGCGCATTTTAATTGCGCACTTGAAACTGGACAGAGTATTTCATCGAAACAAAAAATAACTTATTTATTAATAATTTATTTACAATTCAACAAAAATGGTAGGGTCAAAACCTAAATCGAATGGAAAAAACAAGAAAAAAATTCTGTTCACTCCCTCACAGAAAGCCAAGTCTGGCGCTGGTTTTAAAAACACTTTCAAAAATATTGTTTCTCTTACAAAAAAACATATTAAAAAGTTAAAACCTACATGTAAAAAAGCGGCTATTGAGTTAGCAGTTGCTGTTGCACGAGAATTGACGAGGGATTCAGATACTTCAGTAAACATTCCCCGGGTGATACCTGTGCCAAAAGTTGGAGGAGTTTTGCCCCTAATACCCATTTTTGCCGGATTGTCTGCTGCAGGTGGTTTAGCAGGTGGCGCAGCTGGTATTGCTAGAGCGGTAGAAGCTATTAAGTCTGCTAAACAACGTTTTCAAGAACTCAAGAGGCACAATCAAAAAATGGAAGAATTAAATTTAGGAAGAGGGTTGCATCTCAAAGAGCACAAGAATGGATTAGGAATTTATTTTAAAAATAAAAAAAACTAATGCAGAGGCTACCTAAACGAGCGTTAACTAACATCGACATTCTCGAATATTGCAAAGAAATTCCCAATTTTCGAGGAGTTTTCATGCGAGATCAGTTGCCAAAACGTCCATTAAAAAAAGAATGCGGAATTATTAATCTTGATAGTTCCCGGAATTCTGGCACTCATTGGGTAGCCTATGCAAAATTAAATAATTATATCGAATATTTCGACAGTTATGGTAATTTAAAACCACCTGAAGAATTTTTAAAATATGTTGGCTTAAATATTTTTTATAATTACGTTAACAAGCAAAAAACTCATCCTTTCATTTGCGGCCACTTGTGTATAGACTTTTTAAACTCATTTTGGGATCTTCATAAATAGCTTACACTTTCAAAAAACATTTTAGTCAATAACAATGTCTATTACATTCACAATCACTGGAAATGAATCCATTCTTCGATCAGAATTAAATACTCATTTAATATTAGAAGACGATTACGAGTGCGGCTTACTGTATTTTTCAACATTTAATTCAATACCTAATATTACTGACAGCAACAATGTATTCGCTTACGGTAAACAGAAGGATATTAAAATTCCTTGCGGCGCATATGACCTGTCTGATTTATATGAATATTTAAAAAGTAATATGAACAATTGTCAGTTTAAAATCGTTCCTAACAACAATACTTCTAAATGTTCAATTTTTTGCAGCGAACCGATTAATTTTAAGGTAAAAAATAGTGTAGGTGCATTATTAGGGTTCTCAGAGATGTTGGATCCAAATAAATGGCATGAATCAGTCAACCCTGTATGCATTATTGCTGCGTCTGTGATACGGATCGAATGTGATCTTGTCCAAGGTTCCTATACGAACGGTTTGCCTACACATATAATTCATGAATTCGTGCTTAACAGTCCGCCCGGATATCAAGTAATTGAAGTACCTAAAAATATAATATATTTTCCTCTAAAGAAGAAACATATTTCGTCAATTACGGTGAAAATATTAGATATACAGGGAAATCTAATTAATTTTAATAACGAAAATATTAATATAAGTCTTCACTTGCGAAAGTCAAAATGATAATTTTTAACGATGATATCTGTAACAAAATACAAAGACAAAGTCGTTCTAACTCCACTGTCAAGCGCAACGTCAGACGAACTAGACGCAAAAAGGTTGTAGCAATAACAAAAAGTAATAAAGAGTTTCTTCGCGCTCTTGGATTAAAAATATGAGCATCCTCCATATAACCGACGATCCGCAATTCGACAATTCAATTGAAAGTTATGAAATCCATACTTATAACCCATACAATAACAGTTTTAATGAAAATGATGAAATACGAATACCTATCCATCAGCAAGATATATACGTATTACCTTCAGCTAGCGCGTTATACATAGAAGGATATTTTTCTATAACAGCTAAAGACGTGAGTGGTGTAAAAAAAGTGAAAAATGTTAAGTTGACAAATAACGCTATATCATTTCTTTTTCAAGATATTAGATATGAAATGAATGGGATTGAAATAGATCGAATTAGAAATGTTGGAATCACTACTACAATGAAATCTTTAGTCTCAATGAATGGTGGAGAAAGTAAAGCTGCTGCAATGTGGGGTTGGAACGTGGACGGATTTGATGATCACAGTGGAAGATTTAGTATTCTTTTACCACTTAATAAACTATTAGGTTTTGCGGAGGATTACAAGAAAATAGTTATTAATAGTAAACATGAACTAATACTAAATAGAAGTAGTACAAATCTTAATGGTGTTGTAACCGAAAAAGATGATTCAGTGGAAGTTAAGGTAAATAAAGTTCAATGGCGCATGCCGCATGTTAAAGTTTCAGATCATCAAAGGCTTGCATTGCTTAAACATTTAGAAAAAGATAAACCTATGCAAATAGCGTTTAGAAATTGGGATTTATATGAATATCCATTATTACCAAAAACAACCAAACATACATGGTCTATAAAAACCACTTCGCAACTAGAAAAGCCTCGGTATGTAATTTTTGGATTGCAAACTAATAGAAAAAATAACAAATTAAACGATAGCGCTGTATTTGATCATTGTAATCTTAAAAATGTGACTTTATTTTTAAATTCTTACTATTATCCATACGATAGTCTTAACTTGAAATTTGATGAGTACAAATACAGTATATTATACGATATGTATGCGAGATTTCGTCAGTCGTATTATAACCTTCCTATAGATCCGCTGCTTGATCTTATACAATTTAAGGAAAAAGCTCCATTATATGTGATTGATTGTTCGAGGCAAAATGAGCATTTAAAAACTGGACCTGTTGACGTTCGTTTAGAAATCGAAACAGAAAAGGATTTGCCGGATAACACTAGTGCTTACTGTTTGATTATTAACGATCGTTTGGTGGAGTACAGACCTTTGAGTAATATTGTTAGAAAGTTGACATGATGTCGACAGCAATAGTTGATGTGCAGGGGTTTAAAACGGACAACAATTCATTCATTGTCAAAGAAGTTGCAATAGCTGTTAATGAACAATTACTACACCTACTTATTCTACCACCTTGCCCACTGCACAATCTCTCTCCAACCGAACGTAAACAAGTATCGTGGATACAGAGAAACAGAAAAATTAATTGGAATGATGGATTTATACCTTACGAAAAATATTTAATGTATATCCAAGAGTTTCTGATTGATAAGACGATTTTATGTAAGGGTCTGGAAAAAGTTACCTGGCTTAAAACTATTTTAGATCATAATGATGTTATTAACCTGGAAGATATGAACTGTCCTAAATTGTTAAGTTTGTACGAAGAATATAGATTGTCAAGTGATGTGTTTAACTGTATATATCATCCAACTGTATGCGCGCTAAGAAATGTAACTTGTTTAAGAAAATGGTGTTTAAATAAACATGTTTTATAAATTCTTTTTATTTATTATCTTATAAAGGTAATTAACCCTGAGTTCTCAAATCAAATAGTATTTACTTATTGAATTACGACAACGTCAATTACTAATGTCAATTTTAATAAAATTTAATCAAACCAAAAGTAAGGTTAAGAAGGATAATGGGGCTACATACGAGTATATCATGAAAATGGTTGAAAGAGAGCAAACATGGAGAATTTATTTTAAATCGTGCTATCAAAGTTTTTACGATCGCTCGCATATATAGATCAGCGTTCTAGTATCTAAAGACCACCTTGTCCTTAAACAATTAGTATGGAATTGGCCACTCCAGAAAACTGTTAGCGGGACTATCCTATAACATTAGTACAGCAATGGTTGTGTGGAAAGTGTTAACAGGAACAAAGATGAATAAACAAAGATGACTAAACAAAGAAATAAATTTATGAAAAATAAACCGGAGTGCCGTAAACAAAAATATAAGTAATATAAAATTGAATTATACGGCACTCCGGTTTTGCTTCTCTTTACAAAATATTTTGTTATAGACATTTTTGTATCTACATTTCGACAGTATCAGTCGAATGAACGAGGCGAGGATATGCAAATTTACCATTGAAGGATTGACAGGTCATTCGTTAGGTCACTACCTGTTGAGTTTATGGAATTCTGAATCACTGATCGATGGAAACTATTGGGTATCCTGGATCATTATTGGGGATTCTGGATCATCCGAGCGCAGCGAGGACAAATGATCCAGAATCCCCAATAATACCCTACTTGTATGTCTGATTTGCTTTACACGGCTAAATTATGAACAATAGCAAGTGGCTCAACAATCCCATGTGGTGACTACTATGGCGCACACATACAAGCCGCGCGCGGTGCGTTTGTATGATGATAACGTACTTTCCACTCTTTCTACTATGCCCTCTTAAGATTAAAACTACCAGTGTTGTTTTTTGAGTCATAACCAGTTTATATTGTGTGTATGTTTCTCAGGGATCTCGCAGCGGCTCGGCCTCCAGCGCTTCGTCCAAGCACAGCGGCTCAGACTAGATTAGTGCTAGGTTACTTTGTGTGTAGAGTATTCGTTCAAGTAAAATGTTGGTGAGGATTATGCGTTTTATTTCTGATACTAGCGTTAACCCGAAATTCCACCGCGCACGCACGCAATGGCGTTAGTATGTATGTATGTATGTAAACACTTTATTGTACAAAAGGAAAACCAAAACAATACAAAAAATAAAAATAAAAAGATGTACAAAGGCGAACTTATCCCTTTAAGGGATCTCTTCCAGCTAACCCTTGAGAGATTGAGAGAAGTGAAAGGTTGTGCATCGAGTAAACAGGTGTACAAATTTATTTAGAGCATCCAAAAAACAAAAACTAACCAAAAAGACTATAAAAACAAAAAAAAGAACCATAGAATAAAAACAAAACTAATACATTCAAATACTTACATAAATAGATAGAAAGATAAACATATACATAAATAAACATACTTAAACTTACATATACTAAATATATGTATATATCAACATTTGGATAATTGATACAATATTTAGGAAATAGAGTCAAGCCAGAACTTTTTTAATTTGCC